>JAQFXU010002048.1:0-23326 GCA_034693705.1 Spatulosminthurus flaviceps
TAAAAGAGAGATTTCGCAAAGCCTTTTAGTTTTTTCCTCCTCTCTCTGTCCTCTGACATTTCCTCCACAAATTAAATGCTGTAGCCTTGTGGGCGAGGATTTTTACTTTCTCCGCCCGCCTTTTTTCCTTCAAAAACTTTCCAGTTCTTTCCAGTTCTTTCCAGAGAAAGTCTTTCTGATTACTCGGAAAAATTAGAAAAATAGACTCTAGAAAAATTTAATTATAAAATATGACGCTTTTCTTTTAAAAAAATGTACATGACTTTCTTATAAATAAATTAGCTTTCACCATTCACTCTAATAATTCAAAGCTGTGATGTCATCAACGGTTGAGGAGACTGATCCCTCGTGAATTTGTTCTGTTTTGATTTCTCAACTAATTTCTGACAGGGTTCCGCAGTAATTTGAGCTGTCAAAAGAAAGACTTGGAAATTAATGAGGGAATGACACATGAGTTGATAAAGAGAGAAATTCGTAGAAAGAAAAGTAAAGATTTTCTCATATAAGAAATCCTACGAGTTCTACTAAGTTTGAGTATGGAGAGATAAAATTAGGGAAGGCATGGTAATAATTACTTGAGGCAATGGTATTTTGAGGAATTAAAAGAAAGCGGTGATTACGTTAGGGCAGGTAATTAGTACGTATGTAGAATATGTAGATGATGTGTACGATTAAGATACGCGGAAATCACTGAAGAAATTTTAATGACTTTCTCTTTGCTCACAGATTATGACTTGGATTCAGAGGAGGAAAGGATCACCACAACTTCTGAGCCCTTGCCATACTTTGAAGATCATTTTAACTTGACAAACATTACTGCTCCGTTGGGATCCACAGCATTTCTCCATTGCAAAGTGAATACGCTTCGGGATAAGACCGTAAGTTAATCAGCATTTCCTACAATAAAAACACTATATCCTTTATAGTATATTCACACATAAAATTATCTTTATGTATAACAATCGTAGAGATAAACATAGTGGAATAAATATTACAGCGTGTACTAAAAACAAGTTGACAGTATCAGAATTTAAATCTGTCCTTATGCGTATGTTATAAATAACAAGTTTTGAGGTACCTTTTGAGCATGTAATAATAAAGTGCGAAGATAAGGGCCGAATAGATTTCCCTATGGTTATTAGGTTATTGCATATATAGTGAAAGTGTATGCAATGGCGTTTGCCACAAACCACAATTCCCTGCATCTGACACTTTCAAGATGATGTGAAGTAATAATAAACCACAAGGAGAACGAGTGTGGTTAAAGGAGAAAGTGGAGGGTTCTTGTTTTGAAAACGAAATCATTTGAAATCAGCATTTTTATTTTATTTTATTGTCTTGCTTATTTCTCCATATAAACTCATTTCATTTTCCGTTTAAATTAAAGTAAATAAAATGGAAAAAATTCTGTTTCCTTTATACACGAAAAACGTAGATGGATATTACGAGGAAATTATTGTCTACCGGTAGCGTGTATCTATACGTGTTTAGAAAAATGAAAAGGACAAGGCACTTGTGCATGCTCAAGTAACTGTAACTTAATTTAGATGTAATATAACTTTTTTCATGTTTTTCTATTCCCATTTATATCACATCGTATAGAGACTTTAGTACGTAGAAGAGAAAGTAAAATAGTTATTTGTAGCAAAGAGATGTGTATTGAGGATTATTATTGAGAAATTATTGTGAGTCTGGAGATTTACAGCGGAGTATAAAAGTAGTGTAGGTATAGAAAAGGGAATGTAGAGAAGGGGATAAATGAGCTGGATTTTATATGGAAGAAAGAAGGAGGAGAAAGTAGAGACAAGTTGAATGGGAGGATGTGTGGAGTGAATAAAAAAAGTGAATGAAGCCGGAAAACGGAGGAGACATTTCTTGCTTATGATTTAGCTCGAAGAACTTTATGTGTTATTTCTCCAGCATTATTTTTTCGTATATCTCTCTATACGGTTGTATTTTTACTTGTTATTTAAATTCTTTCTCGAGGATATTACTCTATGCGTGACTCTCCTTTTAGGTAGTTTTTTATGCTCCTCTTCTATGCTCACTCTTGTGGGAAAGCTCTTCATCACTTTCCAGATGAGGTGGTTTTCTAAAGTACGTGCGCTACCAGGAAAGTCATAGGAACGGATGCTTAGAAATTATATTCATTTTCTCTGTAAATACAAATTTATATAATAAACAAGTTTGACTATAGGAAGAACCAGTGAAAGGTAGGATGTACTTTCCTTTCTCTCTCTCTCTCCAAGTGCCAACTTCTCCCTCGTATATAATTGTGAGAGTCAGGGTCAACGTCATCCAACTTTACAAAAGAAATCTCAGCTTAAATTATAAATCTCACTTGAGTTCTTCATAATTGTCAAGGGTGCTGTAGCCAAAATTAGTTCCGTGTGGTTAGCTCTCGGGGATTCCCTTCTTTCACCAGTACCGGCTTTCATCCTATAGAAAGCTATGTAAGGGCCTGAAAATATATAAGCTTAATTCTTCTCATATTCCATAGTGCAAGTGCTCAAGAGCTCATATGTGAAAGCACTAAATTCGTTAAGGGAACGGCCCAGTATCTGTGTGTATGTAATAAAATGGGATTTTGAGTATAAACAAAAAAGCGTGACTTTCTCTTGGGGTGAAAGTTGAGAAAAAGTGGGGGAGAGGAAGTAAATTCAAATTATTTGAGTCTTTACATTAAACTTGAATCAATGCTCTTATCAGGGTTAGTGTGAGCGTGGAAATGATGTGAAATGGAGGAGAAATCCGCTTAGAGTCTTCTTTACTACTGCTACGAGGCCCTCCATTCCCATGCATTTCAAGTAGGAGCTATCTCCGGAACATGTAATAACCTAATGACCATTACCAACTATAAAGGATTTGCTCATAATAATTTCCGGGATTTGCAACCTTCATATCCGAGAACAATAGCTCATAAGGTAATACAGAGAATATAGGGAGCGTTAAGAATTAAATACAGACGGAAGCTAATGACCTGTGCAGTAAATAGAATAATTATTGTCAATTATTGTGACTCCCTTACATAAATACAATTAGCTAAATCCCTAGGTCTCTAGCATGGGGAAAAGCATGAGAATTAAGAGATGGGATCAGGAAGTTAAACCATTAGCAATTTATTTTCCACTATGACGACGTTCACTTTCTTACCATATCAGATTCAATGCCCTTGCTATTTTCCTTCCATTGACTTTCTCCACAAGGAAAACATTTTCTTACTCTCTCGCCCCTTCTCGCTGGGGCAGGCCTTGTTTTTTGTCCTAATCATTTATAGTTAGGGATGCTTTATTCTGATCTTTAGCACCATCTTAGTGGAACGCGGCAGGAATGGAAGGCGGATGTGTAGGTGAATGCATTAGTAGGAGCAGGAATATCTTAATCCTATCCTTGTAGCTCCAGTTTTGCCTCAATAACTTGTCTTTCTATTTTCTCTGGGATTTCTTTCCTACACTAAAATGTCTGAAACTTTTTACATGAATCCTTGTTTTGTTTGCTTTTTTATGCATTCATTTTTTGTAGCTATTTTTTCACGTGGAAGATTTCACCATCGACCAGTCTCCTGGACTTGGAAAATGAGGTTATTTTTTTAAAAAGGGAATGCTATATATTTTTTTATACTGGCGTAGTTGTGCGACTGAACACACCCACACTTTCCCAGATGTTTGTTTACAAGCTTTTCCCGTACATAGGAAGGGAAGGAAAACGTAGGTATTCAAAGTCATGGTAGGCTAACTGAGTGAGTCAAATGTGATTTACTGTACATTTCTAAGCATGATTAAATATGGATTAGTATCTATGGAGCATAAATTATTGCTATGAAAAAAAAACTCTGTTAGAAACTTTGAGAATAAATTTTTTTGTAGTAGATCCTTCTACTTTTACTTTTACCACCAACGTCTTTGGAATTGCAAAATTGAGGAGAAAGCCTCGGATTTTTCCACTTGTGTGAGTTTGGTTCTTGAGGATTTTTGTATAGCAAGAAAATACATAGTACAAATAAAGAAACGTAGCAAAGTCATACAAAGAGGTTGTGTAGGGAAGAGATGAAAGTCCCGTAACGGTATAGAATAGGAGATAAGACGACGGGTATTGCATTGGGAGAGGATAAATGAGATGGGATGAGGTACTTGGTGAGGAATATAAAAGGAATTTGAACTTGCTCCATGTTATTGCATTACATTAGAAAATCATGAAACGAGGAGTGAATTGCTTTTATTCTCTCAACTTATTTCTCTTCTGTCCATTTTTGAGGGACGAGTCACGATCTTTACTTTCACTCTCAGCCGAGTGTATATTTTTATAGGGCTCTTTGTACTACCTCTTTTTTTATACTACTACATTTGATATCCAATGACGCTTTTTTCCGACTTCCTTTGGGTTTACGCTGGGATTTATACACTTATTTGAACGGGAGCTGAATAAATGAGGGAAAGGTGTAGGTACGTATGTATGGACAGGGAAAGGAAATGGAGCGTGTGAAAAGGCCACAAATATCCAGTAGAATTTACCTTAAACCCATACGATGAGTTTTTTGTTAAGAACTTAACTATATGTGGATTGGTATTTTTTTAAAAGGAGAAGGTATATTTTTTTAAAATCATGAAGGCTCGTTATTTACATCCGGAATTGCCTCGTTTAGTTGGGAGGGTGTCACCCGCATGAGGAACGGTGAACGTAACTTGAATGGACAGGATTTTCAATAGCTTGATAATGTTGCCTTAATGAGCTAGCGCTTTCTATCTCGCCCGCCTCACACACCAACTCTCCTTTCCTCCTTTCACCTCAATGCTCACAACATACTAGGAAACTTATTCTCACATGGTCTCTTTAACAACATGCTATTATTAAAGTGCCTATAGAGAGAGAGGTGGTATTCAAAGGTTGATGTTTAGTGGCTCTTCTTTTCCATTTGGCTGGGACTTCGTAGGTGGTTGGGGGAATGCTCTCTTTGTGAAATTGCCAAAATTCCCTTTCCCTTCGTTGTAGTATCTAAGCAATTTATGAGAATTGGAAAGGAAAAGTTTGATTTTCGGTATGTATGTTAGTATAGATATACATATTGTGTATTGAGTATGGAATGTTATCATAAATAGTGGGAAGAACTATGGTAGAAGAATATCAGAATTTTCAATGGTACGTGGCGGAGTAATTTAAAATTGTTTTTATAAAGGAAAATTTCCATTATGTACATTTTTGTGTTTTTAGCGTTTTCATATGTGTGTGTATAGGAGAAAGTTCTATTATCTTAATAAGAGGAAACACATTTGTATCTAACGATCCGTGGGAGAGATGTGAGAGAGGCTATTATCTAGGAATTCCATTTAAAAAATCTTATGACTCTCCCACATATGCATTTTCACTTGGTGGCCCAATGGTCCATGGTATTTCGGCTTTTTTTGTGTCTGTGCAACAACCTTGAATTGATTATTATTGCGGATGTACTAAAATATATGTATATATGAGATTACTTGTAATTTACTTGAGTATCTTTCAAGGACTTGATCATATTTTCCATCGCTTATACTTGCTTTCTCTGACTTTCACTTACTTTCACCAGAAGAGCGAGAAAGTTGATATAAAAAAGAATGTGAAGCTATTTTACTTGAGTAAAAAAGTCAAGTAGTGCTATGCATGGGTTTTTATATTTACATAAGAAAAGCCATTACTGAGTGATGTTTCCTCTCTAAATTACCGAATTATGAAAAATGAATCAGTGGCGGGTCACCTAATATAAAAAATGTCGTTGACAGTGTGGAAGCTCCTCATTCTGTATGAAAATGGTGTGGAGATAAAAATTCTCATTTTTCTATCAACGTCTCTCTTCTTGACGCGCTCTAACCCAAAAATGTATATATACGCACACTTTCTCCCCTCTTTTCACTGTGGAAATACTAACAAGAGGAGTGGAAGTTAGAGAAAAAATGTATATGAAAAAAAGGAAGGAATTTCCATGGAATTTTTCTTTTCCACTAAAAAGTCCACAGAGAGTTGCTCTAACAGAGGATAGGAGCCATTGCCTATCCTAACCATATAGTAGAGACCATTAGTGGTAAGTATTGTTTCCTCTATCCCACTGTGAAATAATAAGCGTGGGTTAGGAGTAGTTGAATTTACAACAGTAATAATGTATACGTTTCTGCAGCTATTGTTGTTGTTGTTGTTTTACCATCCACACCCACTGTAGATACTAGAACTTGATCCTTTGTAAAGGTCACGGGTGGTTTTAGAACTTGATCTCTATACCACAGAGCGTCTCACCCATAAGTATCTTTTAAATACAAAAGCCCTAATGGTTTCATGTAGCTCCAGATATCCTTCCATCCTATGTATTTTCTATATGTACACCTTGTCAACTAAAACTGCATGGGATCAACCACTGGAAATAACTTTACAAGAGCTTAGTCTCTTCTGAGCTTGTCTAACCAAATCCTAAGTTAGTTCCTCCGTGTGTGTACTAACAAGCTACGAGTGTATGTCTACAAAAGCATTATGGGAGGAGAAAAAAATGTTTGAAGAAAGGTGCTGCTGCTTTTACTATCAAACACATGCAACGTTATGGAGATTGATGTTGTGAATTTTTTAAAGGTCTATAGTCATAAAATTTGATGTGAGGAAAGGAATGGTGTCATTTTACTCAAATCCCTCTAAACCCTTTTGCAATCAGTGTTGATGCAGCAACTTCAGACACCAAGTTAACATCTCAAGGCTTATTTCCTATATGGTAACAACATTGTGTTCAAATCCGAGCGAGAGGATTTTTATTCCAAGGTTACTTTCTCTCCGAAGCTTAAAAAAACTATGTGTGCTTTTGTATCTACTTCAAGTGTAAATTCTCTCAGCTGATTTGTTCACAGAGACGCTCTATTTATTTCATGGATGTTCCATTGTAAAGAATTGTTGAAAATATCGGGCATATGTACATTTAAAAACATCACATAAATATATTAGAGTGAAAGTCAGGGGAAAGATGAATGTGACTTTTTCTCGGTGCTTTCTCCAACTTTCTCCAATGATTTATATATGGACGCTTCCATGATTTAATACTTTTCAAATTTGTGTCGAAAAGTTTTAATATGATTTTCTTTAGTTTGTCCCCCATCCGTAGTCCTCATATGTAGAATAGATATGTAGAATTGAAATAAACAACATGGAGTGATAGTCAAGGAAGAAGAATTACAGGCCCCGAGTAAAGAACACCGTGGTGCAGGAGAATATTTTTTATTTCCTTGAATTGTTACATTGATTTCTAAAGAGCCATTTGTCTTGATAAAGGTGGCCCACACATGGATTTTTCTAGAAATGTAGAACTGTGGACTGTGTGTATTATATGAGATCTGGTGAAAGCTGGGCCAATATTTCAATACTAAGCCGCTTCCCGTTAGTTTTCAGTAATATTGGAAGGGAGCAAGTGAAGGAATGAGCAATGAAAAATTCAATGCATGCATGCTTTGATAGTATCAGGGGGGAAAATGGTCCGAGGGTTATAAAAAGCTTCGGGGTATTGATTCGACCTTAGACAAGGAAAGGAGAAGGCGGGTAAAGGAGAAAGTAGAGAAAGTATGTGTACTCACACACGCGATCTTTGTCGGCGTTTTTTATGTTTGGTTTTATGAAATATATATAGAGAGAGGAAGGAGAGTTTATGTAGGAGCGAAATGTTGACAGGAGTATGTACATGGGAGAAAAGTGCAGGACCGTGAGGAGATTTTCTCCTTCAGGTTGTTATTGTTCCACTGGCCTCTTGATGTTATTATTACTCTCTGACCCTTTAACTCTAACTGGATGAGAGAGAGAGGGAAGTGCAAGGAGATTGATTTCAACATCATATCTTCTTTTTTTATATGTAGTTAAAACTACCACAATCTCTACGGTTTCATATGGGAGGAGATCGTGCGTGTTTTTAGGTTCTCCAATTTTTCTGCTTTCTCTTTCTCTCTTACTCTGTCTATAGATAATACTTTATTTATTCCAGCCACATTCTCTCTCCCTCTTACTTCCCTTTACTGTGTCAATTCAAGTGTGAGGCAGTGGGTAAATAGTTGAGGTTGATTATTTGTTTCTTCCACTTTCCCTCCATTATTTATCGCTCCGAAACTTCTCATACCTTCTCAGTTTTTTCTTTGTTTTCTGCTTCTTCTCATCTGTCATTAAAACGCCATCAAATTTATATTAGCCACCGTAAATTACAAGCCCTAGCTTTGGTCCCCAAAATTATTATTCAATTTTGGAATTTACGAGGCAAAAGAAGGACAAATCTCTCAATTTGTAGATTCTTTGTTGTTTTCACAAGTTTTTCCTATCTGATGAAAATATTTCCAACCGTTTTTTCAATTACAGTTTTTTTCCACTCATCCGATTTATATATACGTAGGATTTTGTAAGGGATTCATTATTTTCGAATTAGAGCGGCTGTACGGATTTTGTAAAAAAATAGCTATAGAACGGAAAGGATTAATGTGACAAAATTATTCTGGAGCAGAAATAGCTGAAGTGATATTACTTGAATGGATTAGTTTTTTGATAAAATATATTACTGAATTCTAAGGATGCATTTTTGCTGGATTTAAATTGCAAATATTATTTCAAATCGAAGGAGGCTTTTGTTACGACAAAGTTCCCTAGTAACTAATCAGCTTAGTAATGTATAAACGTATAATGACTTGGTAGGGATTAGTTGAGCATTTTACTATTTTTGGCTAAATGTATATATTTTTCTTAGTATTTCCTATTTGAAATTCTAAAGCTATGTTCATCTAGAGAAGCCTAGCGGAGCAATTAGTCTAATGAGATTTTCACTATGAAATAATGAGACGATTAAAGTATACGTAGTGGGTTTCAATGCAAATAGAATATGGAAATTTAAAAGCGATTCAATGTGGTAGAAGAGTGATCCTCATGGCTAGTTAACATGTATTTCTCATACATACAAAGAATACAGAAACATATGCACTAGTAAATTCTCAGGAGGAGCATTGAAGAGAAAGTGGAGACAATCTTGCTCGAATTCTTCTTCTTTCTCTCTTTTCTCCTCCGTTATTGTAAAGAATATAGGCTTTTGACTACGGAACTTATATGCTCATATATATTGACAATTGGTGTTGAGAATAGTAGGAGAAGAGAAAAGTTGAATGGGATGGAAAGAAAAGGTCCAGTGTGTGTAATTTACTACTCTCAAGGAAACTTACCGCCCAACAGATTATAAGGGAAATGGTCTTGGCAAATAAATACATCTCATGCATATGCATGTATTTTTAGTAGTAGTGAAATATGAACATTATAAATTTCTTGGGAAGCTTTAAGTCTTAAAATTTGTTCTCTCTCTCTCCGACTCAGTGTCTTTATCTCTCACTATTAATGTCCTAGAAGAACGTGCTACTCCATGTTTGGCAACGACTGCCAAAATGTTGTACGGCTTTAAAATCTTTTTTTTAACTTTCATTTCCCCTTAACTCTTCCATAGCGCTGATGTGTGGTTAGGATTCGGAGAGACGTACTACCTTGGAAAGAGCTCAGATACATATGTAATGCAATGGACATGTATTTGCTTTTTAAGAGAGTGGATATTTTAAAAGTTTATTTTCTTCGATTGCAATGTAATTAATTTAGTTGGGTTCTTCTCTAACGATGCTCTCCCGATCCACACACATAGAGAATAAGTTAGGAAGTAATTTCAAAGGTAATATTCACCGCCTGTGGTGAAGTGTGAGGGGACTGAGGAAGATTTGGGCAACATTTTCCATGAGAATCTTATTCATACTTTATGTAACTTCCACATTCTCTCATCCCAGCCATAGTATAGTCCAAGTATTTACAGGCTAAGTGAGCTTAATGAAATGAAATGCCTTTCGGCTCCTTGCCAACAGCCCACAAGGGAGAGGATCAACCCTCCAACATTTTCTTGGCCTCATTATGATCATCATCCTCTTTCTCTATTTTCGGCCATAAACCCTTTATACACCACATGCACTATTCTTCTTGTTTTTAGAAGCCTAAAGGAGAAGAGAAAATAGATAGAGAGAGAAAATACAGGGGAAATATGAAGAAAAGGAATAATTGCAAAATGACTTTATACTCTCTCTTGTAATTGTAGGAAAAAAGAAAATTCTATGAGAAATTTTGTGGTGTGCGTTATTATTTTTTTATAGCAAAAAAAGAATAACATTTGGTGCTGCAATAAATCACTGGAAGAAAAAAGCAGGGACAAGTAGTGGACACCCTGTGATTCTTATAAGTGTATATTTTACAATGTAATTCTATACAATTTCCTTACTTAATACAAGTAAATAAAAGAGGGAAAGAAAAAATGTGTCCCCTTTGACAAGTTGCTTTCACTCCTTGGGTATTTACAATACATAAAAAGGGAAGTTGGAGGGAACGTAAGATTTTCGCAGCTTGTGAGAAAAAGTAGGAAAGGTCCTTATATGTGAGGATAGCCCTAGTGGAGAAGTTGAGTTGTTGTGATGAAATCAAGAAATAATAGGAAATGACAGCTGACTAAAATCGTCTCAACTTTGATAGGAAAAGTTTGATTTAGAGAAAGGGGAAGAGTTGGGAGGACACATGAGTCGAGCCGATGGTCAAAGAAATGAGGGAATTTCCCTTGTATCTTTTTCTACGAACAAACTATACCGTATGAATGGGGGAAACAATGGGTATAGGAAGGAAGTGAGAGAGATAGGGAGAGAAAGAGGGAAGAAAAATCTTTTTTTTTCTCTGGTTGTGGCCACTACTTCAACTTTCTCTTCCCCCATCTCAGCACTCTCTGCTCTTATAAACAGTGACACTGCAATACAAACAATGCAATGTGAAGAGACAAGAGCTACTCCTCCCCGAGAACAAGAGGACACGAGAACATTTACCAATATTGCTTTTCTACATTTACTTTAGTATTTTCTATCAATTGAAGTGACTACTACTTTGTATATGATTGTAAGCGTATGTATGTACATGACATGTCTTTTTATTGTAGGTATCGTGGATGAGAAGGGAAGCTGGAGAAGTTCACCTCTTGACTTTTGGTCAGTTTCTTCTTTTCTCTCTCTCTTTTTTTTGTTGTTGTTGTTCTTCTTCTTGTTTTTATTGTATTTTTTCTCCCTTTATGCGTGCAAATGCTCCTGGTCTTGTCTTGTTGTTGTTGCAGCCGCTGTTGTTGTCTCCTCTCCTTTTTACCTTCCGGTTTCCGTCTCTGCTTGTAGCTCTGAAACCTTTCTTTTTTTCCATTATGATTTTTCAGGATTAAAGCTACTTTTCCGCCCTAGGTTTTCCGAGAAAATTGGCTGGATTTTTAAAGAAATTTCACCTTTTGTAAAAATCTTGTTGTAGAACTTTCAAACAGTGACAAAGGTAGATGAAAAATATCTCTCTTGAGACAGTACAGTCTCTCTATTAAAAGACGAGGAAGGTCCAACGAAAATAATACATTTAAAAAAAGTGATCAAAAGTAAGGATTTGAGAAAGTTGGGGAAGGCTTTTGGGAGTAGAGTAAGAAAGAAGGTAGGACTATTTCACAGTGACCGAAGGAAGAATCTAAGAAGGTTGGAAAAGTTGTGGGTTTTTTAAATTACAGAGATTTGATTTCATGTGGAATTATTCATAGAAAGAGGGTTTTTATGGCTGGAGAATACTTTCTCCTGTGTAAGATTGGCTTGGAGAAAGTTATGAGGATGATGATATTTTTTTGTGAGAAAAAAATCCTTTTTCTAGGATAGAAGAAAGATGAAATTTGATATTGAGAGGAAAGTGTAACTTTATGGCGGGAGCTGGAAAATGAGAAGTGGAGACAACGACCTAGATCCATTTCCATGTGTGATCACTTTATCTTGTTGGTTGAAAGGAGGACAGAAACGGGTGTTGGGAACAAAATCCTCTCATTATCTGCGTACAATGGGGATGGAGTGGTAGGGAGAAAGTATGTATTTACGTATGTATTTAAATCTGAAATGATTTTTTCTAAACGTTGGGTAAAAGTTGTGGTTTAAATCTACATTTTCTTAAAAATTATACTCTTTTTTTGAGGAAATCAATATTTTATGAGAAAATTGATATTGGAAAAGTGTATTGAAATTTGTATGTAAAAAATCTGAGGATATATTTATAGGGAAGTGGGGTTTATGGAGGGATAAAAGCTCGTAGAAAACTTTTAATGGTTTTGGTTCTATAATACTTAGCGGATGGAAGCGACACATTTGGAAGTTGAACGTATAGGGCTGAGAGTCAATGGATAAATTTCTCCTGTATTAGTTAAAGTGGAAACTTTCTTGGAATCGACGAGGATGAGAGAAGCTTTTATTTATTAGCGAAAATGACGGCAGCTATGAGAATGATCCTTGAGAATATAGAGCTATATGTCTCAAACAAAGTAGTGTATATGCTTCAAATGATGTAGCGGGACTAGATTTTTTTTAATAATATTTTATGGGCTCGGCTGGTGAAAACTATACGTGGACTACAAGGAATAAAGTATATTATGGTAAAGGATCAAGAGAGTAAATATTGTTCATTATTTCAGATCTGTTCCGAGATTTCTTGTTATTATTACAAGAGTAAGTAGGAGAGATGAAGGGAGAGGATTACTAAGGACACTAGAATTTCACTTAATGCTTTCACTATGGGAAATTTAGCCACTTGCAAAAGCGAATTTCTTGGATTTTCCCAAGTAGATACTCAGATTTCAGATAAATATGCACCATATAGTTAATTAAATAAAAAACTTTATGTAAGAGCAGGAGATGAGTAGAGAAATTAAGGTAAGAAGAATTTAATGATATTTTTTTTACTTTGCAATTGGATATTTTCTTTTGTTGAAAAAGAGAGGAGATTATGAATTTTTGGAAGAATTTTACATCTTTTTGTTGAGTAAAGAAGGATTTTTTCTTTTGAAGAAGACTTCTTTCTTTGTAGGTTTGTGGATGGGGATTTAGTGTAGATGTAAGGACGGAAAAGAATTTAATTTTGAATGGATGAAGAAGGTAAAGTCCAAAGGGAATTGTCAAGTGGAAAGTCTTTGTAGTCCCTTCTATTTTTTTCCTTTTTCATTTGTAAACAAACACTTTTCTAGTCAAATAAAATTTATAGACTTCATCTATATCTGTCATGGCACTTGACAAATTTTCAATGTACTTGATGTTCTAGGGTGCTTTCACTTGCTTTCACAATAGTTTTACGCGTTTGGGTTGAAAATGTTCGGAATATTTGTTTTTATGATGAGAGGCTAAAATGGCTGTGGGAGTATTTTCAGGGAGTTTCATTTCCTTTATCCACTTTCACCAGCAGCCTTCACCCACTTTATCTGCATAATGACTTCCAATGCTGTGGAAAGACAAGGACAGTTGTCTTTTTCAATGATTAGAGACAAATCTATTCATAAAAATTATGGTGAAAGTATAGGGAAAGTATGGTGAAAGTAGGGTGAAAGTACGTTGGAAAATGCTGGGAAAATGAGCAGTAATTTTGCTCCCTGTATTTTTTTTCTGGAATTAGGATTTTTCTGTACTTTCACCATTAAAAAAGATTGATTTCCTCTTACGAAAAGAAAAACAATGAGAAAAATACCACAGCCCGCTAGTTTTCTAGATCAAACCGCATTGATCCCTATAGAGGAGAGAAAATTCAAATAAATGAAATTTGGTTCAAAGTTTTAAAACCACACCCGTAACTTTCTTCACCCAATTTCTGACATCTCTTTTGAAGAATAAACTTTTTCCCTCTCTTTCCTCTTTATACTTTCTCCAATATGCAACAAAGGAATAAGAAAAAGTTTTGAAAGAAGAAAAAGCAATCGTCTTTATACAGTCCTTGTGTTTCTATCTAACGTAAGGGTTAGTTTTTTTTAAAAAAGGCACTCAAAATAAATTGTATTCTTGCTCAATGCTTTGAATGCAATTAAAAGTTGACGACTTGTCCTTGTTTTGTGTCTCTTTTTCCTTTCGCCTTCCATTTGAAACCTACATCAAGATAGATAGACAATGGAGGAAAGAGAGATAAATTGTATTTTTTCTCAATTGTTCTTCTTATACATTGTAGAAAGTGAGGAAAAGTTCTTTTTTTGTTTAGATTTTTCTCTTTTTCTTCTTTTTTGTCCTCTTTTTCCCTCTCGTCTCCCGAGAGAGAGAGAGAGAGAAGTGGTTGATGGTGTGCTAGAAAAACTGCTAATGAAGTCTAGCATCATTAATTTTTTGTAATGAACAAGCTTGACTGAATCAAGTCATTAATAAGTTGCGTAAAAGAACTATACACAACTATTGTATTTTATATAAGAGACTAGTGAATCTGCAGCTGTACTTTCCTTAATGCTAATTTTCTGGTAAACTACACTCCCTTTCATCAATTGGGTCAATCATTGTTAGTTCATTTCGTATAAGTAAAAAACTAAACTTTCTCCTAGACTTTTCCCCCTTATTTCTTTGAATCGTTCAAGTGAAGTAGTTTGATTGGATGGAATTTGTTGCCTAATTCTACGATGACAATATTCCACATGAACCCTCCTTTAGTTTTAGCTAATGATAAATCTGTTCATGTAATAATTGTGTAATTGTGTATACAAAAAAAACAATTTTTGCCCTAAATTCTCTCCATTATAGGGAGTAAGGAAATAAGAGCCTAAATTAACATTTTTAATAAACGTTTAATTGGGAAAATAATTAGTATTAGAGATACAATAATTGCTAATAATTTTGTATATGAATAATTTCTGAGGGCAAGATGTGTGGAATTCATTATTTTGAATTAAGAGGCTTTTCCCTGAAATTCTATTTACTCTTTTTAATGAGCTAACTTGGTTAAATAATGCAAGAAGAAATGGTTTCAGCAATTCGAAAGCCTGAAAGTTCTGTAAATGCTTCTTTCTCCTGCTTTCACCACTTTACCGCTTTCATTGCTTTCATCGCTTTCACTCTCAAGTCTTTGATGAGATATTAATTGTTTACATGTATATGATAAAATGGGACTAAATTTTTGAAATTGAAATTCTCAGGGTTGCACACATACAGTGGGGATGAACGTCTGAGTATCAATTTTGAGCAGCCAAATAACTGGAAATTAAGGATCAAAACCGTAGATCGTCATGACCAGGGTGATTATCAATGTCAAGTCTCATCCCATCCTCCTATTGTTCTTCTCGTCACGCTTACCGTTATTGGTAAATAAAACTCACCCTAAAAATAATTTCTTATATGATGACAAAATTTAACAACAATAAATTCATTTTCCTACTTTGTTTTAGTATTGTTGTGAAAAAATCTCAAAGATATTCTTCAAGCTACGAAATCCATCCGACGTAGGTAATTATTTAGCACTGTGAGTAAACTAGAGAGAGGGGATGAAGAGCACTCAAGTAGCAATCAAGGCACCTGGAATTAATAGTGAAGTATATATTTTAGTGAAAAGAAATGTCCCTGGAGACTTTAGAACTAGAACAATAAGAAAGACGCCACTCAAACACTTTCATTCAATCTTTTCCTCTCAATGCTGTACACATATATGTGTACACACGCTTTCACTTAACAGAGGAAAAAAACAAGAGCCAAAATGGTAGAAAAAAGTTAGAAGGAGTAAATACCAGAAAAATAAATGTTTCAGTTACTACAAACTCCTGTCTTTGTACATCTATGGAAGATCTGACATATGGACGCTATCCTCATATTTTTCCGAGCAAACTATAATTAAGTCTTTGTATGTCTTTCTCAAGCCAAAGGACCAAGAAAGAAATATGTGTTTTGTAAAAAGAAATTTAAGAGTTGAATGATTGTTTTTTTCCTCCATCCCTCAACTTGTATTTATTTAAGCTGAGCCTTGAGAAAAGACAGTTTTCTCTCCTCTTGTAAATTATTTCACAATTTTCACTCTCTCTCTTGTCTTCACTTCATTGAGTTCCTCCCTAGCCAAAGTATTACAGAGTGGGAGCTTTAGCTTGAGAATATAATGGAGAACATATAGAAAGATCCTAACATTCATAATAATGGGAAAGGGAAGAAGAGAAAAAAGAAAATCCGTTTCTCCCTCATGTATCATTAATAAAAATCCTGTCACTTTCAAAGAACAATCCGAGGAAGGAAAGGACGGGAAGATAGAAAATAAGACTACTGTTAAAGTCTCAAGGAAAAAGTTGCTTGTTCCTCAAAATCCTCAGCATTACTTATTTCCTATAAATGTTCCTTGTTTACCCTGGAGAAAGTCCATAGAAGAAAGTATATGTATGCATTTGTAATATTTATATATAGAGAGGGAGAGTAGTCATAAAAAATTCCTATACTTATGGAGATTCACTTGTAAATTTCCTTCCTCTCTGCTCGTGTGAATAATTCAGGTAGATTGGTTCCATATTTATTGATGGTGGTGGTAACGATATGGAAAGCTATGGTGATGGGCTTCTTTCCTAAGAATATTATTATTTTCCTTCCCCAATGTATGACCATAGAAAAACAGAGGTTATTTCTCCTCCCGATAAAAGCAGCTTATTTGACTTTTTCTTACCATCCAAAAAAAAGTATTAAAATCATATTTTCTATTTCTAAGAAAATTTCTGCATGTTTTTCAGTGTGTGAAATATAGAAAGAGAGAAATACTTTTCCCCCTCCTACTCTCCATATTATGTTGTGTGGGTAAATCCGGAATTTTTATCCTATGAAAAATGTGAGTCCTCCACTAGCGTCAGGAACAACTTGTGAGCAATAAACTATATAGTTAATACTCACACACGTGAAATAGCGTGGGCTTGTACAATGGGCAACACATGCTTGGCTTATGTGCATATCTTTATGTATGGATATAAGAAAATACCTAACTTTTCCTTAGAAGCTTTATGGTATTTTCTTTTGTAAAGCCTTGTATTCTTGCGTGTATATATTTCTCTGGATATATTCAGCCTTTTAAGTTGATTCGGGCGTTAAAGGAGCTAAAGGGGAAGATTTTCTCTAGATAAAATGTGACTCCTTGTAAATGGCTCTTAGGTCGTTTTCTCCAGTAGCAGTTGTAGGAGCAGTAACAGTCGTAGTCTCTTTAAAGGACAAAAAACTATGCTATCTCCTTCTCTACCAAATCACCCACAGCTCCAGTACCTTTTCAATTATGTACGCAGAGCACTGTTTCTATATGGAAAGGTGAACGTGAGGAGGATCTTTAGGAGTTTAAATTTTCTCTCTCTCTCTCTCTCTCTTCTGTGTTTTCTCCATATCATACTTTTCTTCCAGGACTTTCTTAAGCTGACAGAGACACCAGGCTCCAGACTAACCTTTGTCACAAACTTTTCACTCTACACAGACACCCACACGCAGAAATGCTTCATCAGTTACGAGGCACGTGGATAGACCATTACATTAGAATGCATAGTAAAATGGAGAAAATCCAGGTATTTTCTTTTCCTTTGTTCCAAAGAATGTTCCAAGGCTTAGAGTTTAAGCTTTGAGTAAGTTTGCAGATGCTCTGGGGTTTCGAACTTGAACTTGAGACGCCATGGAGATATGAAAAAATAGAAAAAATGTATTTACTAAAAAATATTCATTTTATTATTCTCTGTTTTTTGGGTGACATAAAAATTTGGTGATTTTTAATATAAATTTTATTTATTTTGCACTATGTTTTAGCATTTCACAATTATAATGTGTTCAACATTGAGTTTGTAACTGCTGTAGTTATAGGAGCGTTGCGTTGTTCAGGAAAGTTGAATTAAATCGGGTTCATCAACCAATCCGGAAGAGGTATGAGTTGAAAAATTATTGTTATTATTACTTGACCGGGCTGTTGTTGGCTTCAACTCAATAATTAAGGTCTTGCCTGTTGGTGGGTGTCAAAGAAATACGAAAATTATGAGAGAAATAATGATACTCAAGTTTAATGAAGAATATTATTAAACATGAAGGAAATTAATGGGAGTTGACAGTTTTGCGAGATAAAGTTTGGAAATTTTTTTAGAAAATTACTTTGTCACTATATTAAAAACTAATTTGAAACTTTGTCAATACATAGAAATATTTGGTTACAGAATCATAGAAAGTATAGACAAAGTAATTTTATATGGATAGAAAATTAAGAAAGAAAAAGTATACCTATAGTTTTGTAGGAAAACCCTGGGAATTCATTCCGTGGATATTTCTGTGAAGGATCGGTTGGAATAAAGGGTTTATTTCGAATGGGTGCAGCGTCTGTTTGTGAAACGTTGGGGAAAATTAATTTACTGTCGTCTTGTTCCAAAAGAGATTTCGGCTCCGGTTCCATATTCTTCTTCTTCTTCTCTCTCCCAAGACGAAATGAATGAGGATTTAACTGATAAAAATGAAAGTTGACAGTCTTTGACAGTGCTGTATAGTCTTTGAGAGAGAGAATAAGGGAAACGAAAGGGAAGAGAAGACACTTTTACAGAGAACTTATATAGGAGGTTCATGTAATTTCCACGCCACTATCTTTATCTCGGTGGATTTACTCACTCACACAAGGTTTATTTAAATGAGCAAATGAATGAGTTTGTTTAATGAGAAGACGATAAGGCTCAACTTACTTTTGTATATAGAAAAGTATATAGATATGTGAGAGAGCTATAGTATTTGAGCGTTGAAGAAAATATCGATTGGATTTTTTTTCAAGGGAAATTCGTAGCTATAGGGGTATTTTAACTGAAATGACAATCGTATGCGGTTTCTCTCAACATTTGGAAAGATAGGAGTGAGTACTAGTGCAGTGGAAATTAGACTTTAATGGCTGGCCTGATAAGGAGTGACATTAGTGATAAGAGCGTAATTCTCACTGCAACACGTGTACACGTATGTCGGTAACACTGTGAGTAATAAATCCACAGATGATTTTTAGTAATGTGATATAATATTAATAACCTGGCCCACTTTTATATGATTATACTGTATAATAATACCAAGGTATTTGTGGGGGTTCTTATGGCACAAAATCTCCCTGTAATCATCTAGAGCCTTGTAATCAGAGGAGAATATTGTAAGGTAGAAGAGGAAGGAGCATCAAACACGTTCCCTTTAATTCAAAGGTTTTTTTTCGCGAGCTTCCGTAGCATTATAGAAGTTAGTATTGTGAGGGTGTTGTTATTTCCAAAAGGGAATTATAAAGCTGAAGCTATAGGAGGAGTTTTGGTGTATACTAATAAAATTGAAAAGCTATGAATATTTAGGGAACTTATGACATGAGTTTTGTGTCTGTGGTGGTAGGAATACATATTACATGTGAGGAGAAGAGTGAGAAGGAAAAATAACCAAAACCACAAAAAACACGGCTGGAGTAGTAGTAAAAAATATTCATAGCAAATTGAACGAGGTTTTGGGCTAATATCGTTATGTATATGTATCTCTGCATATGGTAAAATAATAGAAACGTACGTGGATTCGAAGCCATAAAAAGACGAGGCAATTAATGTGAACCAATTCTGTATGCTATTTTTTCCTTGTAAAAATATTACTTGGACGCTAGAGCATTTGAAGGTTATATCCTTGGGTTTTTAGTATGCGTACGTATGTGTACTCCTGCTCATGCAATTTGTTTTATCATAATTGAGGAGGAGAGCGCAGCGAGCTCAATCTTTGCACATGTATGACTTTCCTCATTTCAAATTACTGTAATTATGCGGATGTTACCATAAGGAGTGTGGAGAGAATATGTTCAAGTACGGATATGATTGTTGGGGGCATTTCATTTCGTAGACGATAATCAAAATAAATTGAATGAGTATATTTTTTATTCTGCAGTTGTATTTCTGCAGGAGTCAATATTCAGGATTTAGATACGGCAATGGATTAACTGTTGGAATTGCATGTAATTTATGTTCCTGCACAATATCAAACTCACAATCAGCTTAAAATTATAAGAGGCATTCAACCATTTGTAGAAGTTGTTATAGATAAAAAACGCCTGTGCAAGTATAAGTAGGTAAAAGAATTTGAAATTGGCGCTGCTACTCCCACGCCATCAGAAGCTTTATAAATGCACATGAAAATGTCTTTGCACATGAAATAAGATCATTAAATTATCGAATTTGTGCTAAATTATTTTATAATTATATGTAATTTGAAGTGTAAGCATATTGCTACGCCCAATTTTACAATAGTAATAATTATTATTACCAGCTTAGCAACAGTACTCGTATTAAATATAAAGGAACTCAAAGAGTCAGATCCTGAGAAAAGTAGTTGAAAGCTTGAACAAAAAAGGATCGCCTTGAGCAAGGAGTAATCAAGACATTTTATTAGAAAGGGAAAAAAAGAATATGCTAAAAGCAGTCAACTTAGTATTAAGAAAGAATAAAAGCCTGCCTGTGGTCTCGAGCCCCGAACAGTACAGTACAAGGCCGATTAGTTGCTATGCACGTTAAATTAAGAAACTTGGAATCTTCTAAGAAAATACAAATTGGTGGGAATAATGTATCGAGAAAAAAAAAGTTATTAGTGGGAAGGAACTCTCACTACGTAGTAACATGCGACTCTACATCGTTGAAAGAGCAGGGCCATGAGTGTTGTAGTAGATGAAGAGGATGACAGTTGGGAAGTTGAAAGGAGGTTAAAATGTAGGCCCAACTATAGTCATAGATAGTATAAAAAAGACAAATCCTTATGAGTGTGGCTGCTCATCGACAAAAACGGGGAAAGGTGAGGTAAAGGGAAAGAGCCAGAAGCCATTGCGAACGTGAAAGTAATGGCCGGGAATACAAATGGGTTGAAAGGAAGACAAATTGCTTGGAGAATAATTCTTTGGCCAGAATTCCAAGTGTAAGCGACTTTGGAGACCAATAAAAAGGAATTCCATTCTCGTTTTCAATGTTACCTTCCTTATATGTCTCTGTCAGTTCTCTGGCGAGACTGTATCGTCATCTTCGTCCTCCCGCAGACTACATACAATTTCATCTCTAACTATGCACAGTCTTCAATGGCTTAACAATTTTTTCAACTTTCTCTACTACTCTTTTTTATATACATATTATATAGAATATTGTAAGTAATAGTGTGTACATTGAATGAAAGACCTTGTGAATCTTCTTTGTTGGATCCAAGCTTTAGTGCCCTTCTCTCTCTCTCTCTCACTCTCTCTCTCTCATGTCTTATGTATTGCATTATTTCCGGTCTGGTGACAATCCTGACATCCTTACTTAACATGGAGGATGTTAAGGAACTAATGTTTCCGAACAGGCCGAGTCAATTCTTATCTCCAAGTTAGAATTCTATTAAACACATTCCTCCCAAAGAAATGCATTGAGAAAGTATTGTGAAAGATCTAAGGCTCTAGTGTATGTATTTCAATGGAGAAAGTCCAAGTTACAATAATAACAATGCAAGGCTTGCATATCCCTAACCTAGCATGAAGGAATGCAACGTTAACAATACAAAAGCTCCAATAATGCTCTCACTATAGTGGGAGAAAAGATGAAAGTGAGAGGTTTCCTTTTTTATTGAGGCTTTTAGAAATAGCGTCTTATCAACAGCAAATCCAAGATAATCAGTTACTGTAATAATTTTCTAGCTATTTATATGGGCTAGGTAACATTGGATGTATACAAAATGTGTCTCTGTATTCAATGCATAGGCTATATGTAAAAGTGTATGTATTTTATGTCGGAGTGAGAATGTGTATTTGTGTGAATATTAGGATGTTGATTGACATGTGAAGTGTGAGGTGTTATGTGAATTGCAGTTCCCCAAATAAGTATAGTTGATGACCTGGATCGGCCTATCACGGATAAGTTCTACAATGCAGGCTCGACGTTGGAGCTCCGCTGTATCATCACTCACTTACCCATCCTCTACACGATCCTCTGGAAGCAGGGCAACAAAACATTGAATTACGATACCTCTCGTGGAGGGATTAGGTCAGTGTCAATATTTATTTAAGAGTGCCCATTCTCAAATCCTACACAATTACCTTTACTAATTAATCCAATAAATAGGTTGGCTGGCTATAATTGTAATTTAAGACTATAGTAATTCCCATTCCCCATATATTTTCCTATCCCTCATACTCCCCAATAAATTATCTGTAGTTTATTTTACAAATGAAACAAATGTAAATAGTACTTTCTCCTGGCTTTCTCTCTCTCTCACTCTCGGTCTCTAGTCTAGGAAAACGTATCATCTGGCAGGAGCGAACAGTTATCTCATTTTTCCTCCTGGGAAAAACTCGTATTGTTAGAATTTAGCCCCTGCTTTCAAAGCCTGTCTGCTTTCTCTCGTACTAGATGGATAAGCTTGAAACAAGAAGTACAGATGAGCTTCATCATTCCACGAGACCACCACATGAGTACGTTAATTAACTCTGTTTGCTCACTCTCTACACATTTCTCCATTTATTTTCTCCCAGAGACTTCCCTATACTTCTGAACTACTGTAAATACCGAAAAGAAGGAAGTAGGAAAACATGTTTAGAAAATATAGCAACAGGCTCTGTGTATGTGTCCGTGATTCCACAAATCCTTTCTGATTGAAGAATTGTTCAGACGGTGGATTTTCTCTCGACTTTCTCTCTCTTTCTCTCCTTCCATCTTTTTTTGGATATGAAATATATAAAGGATTTTTTTGAGAGAGCTTGTATGTGTAGTGCGTATCTGTGAGGCATAGGTTTTAGAGAGTGGTAGCTTTTAAGAAGAAGCTTGTATTCTCATGTGTCAGAATATATAATGGATTATAGCTATGTACATATGTCTCATGAAGAGTTCTTATAGTGGCAGATATTATTTCTCTCATGTCTTTTATTTTAGCCGCAGTTTTTATGATGGAGTGTGTGACGGGGAGCTGTACCTTTACCGAGGTTCGTAATATGTAAGGAAATAGGGAGAAACAGCTGTTCGAGTCGTATGTGATCACACAAGGACTCCTATAACTCAAAGGATTTTACATAAAGGGAGTTATATAGGTATCTCCAATATATAATAACATTATAAGAAAGGCTCTTTCTCTCCGAGCTTCTTCGTGAACTGTTTTAATGAACCTCGCTATGGTTTTATAGTGAGGAATCTCTTGGAGGGAGTGGGATATAGGAATTAAATAGGAGTGACTACAAGTAATAGTTTTAGGATGGGATAGACTTGGCCCTTGTCGTGAGGACGGGTATGGTTGAGCCAACATATCTTTCCACTCTGGCACTTCACATGAATATAAATTCCTCCACTCCTACTACTACGACTACCCCACGTCCCAATAAATTCCAACCTTTTTAATACTCACCCTTCCTGTCATCAACATTTTTCCAAGGGACTTTCACTACCTTCCCTTCCTTTCCCTAGAAATTCTCCATAAAAAATCTAGCCACGTTATGTAAAGGGTGAGGCTACAATACTTCCTACATACCTTCCCTGTCGGTGCGTACACATGAAGCATAAATGAATAAA
>JAQFXU010002049.1:0-23310 GCA_034693705.1 Spatulosminthurus flaviceps
AACATTGAAACGGATCTTACCGGGCCTATTACAGCATGATAGAGGCACATATCAACCCTATGGTTCAAATGGTGGAAGGAAAGTCCTCCCATGACACTAACATTTTTTGAAAAAAAAAGATTTTCCAAAATTTTGGACTTATTTCAGTTTGATTCTAAGCTTCTCAAGTCTTGGTCCTTACGAGAATGTTCGAACCGTCCTCACAAATCGTTCTTGCTGCCAGCGAGACCACTGCCACGAGCTTTATTTTGCGTTGTCACAACAACAAGTTGTTATAACATAAAAATTGGCTCGTTACGAACGAGGCAGGTGGGAAAAATAACAATGAAAATTTTGTATCGCTCCCCACAAGACCGACCATTATTTTTGCTCTAAGAAGACAAAAAGACACAGCTCGGTAATCACAAGACCGAGCACAAATATTGTCTCGGGCCCAATTAACGAGACATAACAACCTTGATGAGATGAGTGCACTTCATGATGAATCTCTTTCCTGTTGGTTTTCAAGTACTACAATAATGCGATTATTATTTGCTCAGAAACTCCAGTCGAGTGAAGTACCGCCACACGAGCTCACAGTTACTGACAATGAGTAACCATAAAAGTATTACCCGTTAATACGAATGATAATCATACTTAATTGAAGTTTTCAACATTTTACATGAACTCCTCAAGTATATGAACCTATATAGTATATATAGTCATAAAAAATTTGAGGGTTTTGGGCTCATTTAATCACTCATGTAATCGGCACTACATCCTATGTGGTGTACTTATAACATAAGGAAAATCAATGACGAAAGTTTTTCGGGTTACGATTTACGATGATACTTATTCATATACATATGAAAGTAATGTAGATTTTTCACCTGTTAATAAAAATTATACCGTAATATTCTAGAGCTAATTTCACTCAGTTTCAATTTCAATAAATATTTTCAAATAAGGCCGTGTTCTCAACGTTTTCCTCTCCAACCGCAACTCACATGTTGAAAACAATACAATTGGCTTGTAAGCTCAAAACTTTATTACTAAAACTAAAACTGCAACTGGAACTTGGTTCTTACTTGTTAGTGGGACTGGGATCAAAGTAGATGGTGCAAACAACTGTGTATGAGAATGAGGCCGACGATTTCACTCTGGTGCAACTCACTAAAATAGTATAATAGTATATAGTAATATTAATTGACAAACATCAATAATTTTCTAACTTGCACTGTATAATTTAAAAATACTTCAACTACAAGCTTCTGAACTCACTGTATTTAGCAGTAGCCAAGGAATAAATTTATCATCCAAAAGCCGGATGCTTACGTCTGTTGGAAATGAAACTATTGGAGAAGCGGCGCCACAAAATGTCACAAAATGTTTTTGCTTGACAATATTTTTATACCTAGTCGCAGGGGAGCATATCATTTTACTATGAATTTAAAGAGGATTTTCTGTTGGGGGCATATGGGACATAATAATGTGTCATCAAGATGTGAGTATAGAAAAATTCAAAAATTATCATTAAGCTATAATTTACCTATGATATAGACTCACCGGAAGAACTCATGAATCACTGTGGCAGAGTATATGGGAAGATATACATACATTGTTTGTTGGGAGAGATAAAAGGGATTAATGGTATTTCTCGGATGAGATAAGAGTCGCCTCTATCAATAATACGAAAACTCCATTTCAAGTACATGATAACCTACTCAAAAAAATCAGTTACTATAGTTTTAACATTTACTCACAATCAGAACATAGTTGTTGCTTTTCAATCCATTTCCATGGATTTTTTATATATCTTTCAAATTACTTATTGTTTGTAAACTACCTTCGGTTCTGTTTCCTTGATTTTTCTGTGTTATATATGTAAAAATATTGAATCTCATAAAGCCGGTAAATTATTGTTAAAGCTTCCGTGCGAGTTCTTCGCTATTGTAAATTCTCGGAGTTTCTGGTGAGGCATGAATTATTTTTAGGAACAGGACACTCTGATCTCGGACAATCCCACAAGCTACATATATTTACATATGAAAGTAACTTAATGAAGTTCAAATTTTTTGATGAGTAAAAATTTTCTATTTATTTTCCTTTTGTTTCATAAGTAACCCAATGGGTTGGAAAATGCGCTATTTGCAGGTAGTAATCATTTATATTTTTGTCACTACTACTGTATATGATTTCTTGAGTCAATCAACGTTTATTTTAGATCCCCTTGAAAAGATGCTGCTTGAGAGTTAAACGACGGAAATATTTGTCTTCCTTCATCCTCATCTCATTCATAATCCTATGTGTGGAGTTCATTGAGGTCCCGTGGACAAGGCAGATGATATTCAGTGAAGATAATTGTGAGTGAATTATCAATGCTTTTTATATAGTCCTTTTAAATTTTTAGTTTTATAAAAAATTGGAAGGGATTCATTGATCTTCATGTGAGAGTGCGATACTGAAAGTAAAGGAATAACTTTATTTAAGATTTAGAGTCCAAAGGTGACAAGTCAGCTTTGATTGATTTACCGGGATGCTTCATTCCTATAGAAGATGAATTTCCCGAACCACTCCAATTTATTCCTCTCAACTGTTCGTCTAACGCTTCAAAAATAACTTATGTGCAAGGGAATGTAAGTTAAGTTCTAATGATACTAAGTTTTGTCCTTCTTAATTTTCATCTTTATAATTATAATACTAATAATATTTATTATTATTTAATATTTTTCCCTGTATACATATTACTATTTAACATTATTTATGCGGATTATTGGTTCGATTTTTGATTTTTAGAAAATCTCCGTCAATTCAAGCTACAAAGATGCCTTATGTTGCTACAGGGGTATCATTCGGGAGTCTAATACAGATAATATTGTATCGTACGTTACAAATCATATTTATTATTGTAATACAATTAAAAAATATCTACATACTTTTTAAGTTTCGGTGTCATGCAAGATCCCGTTTTAGAAACTAAAAACACATTTATCTATAACCATAGCCACCCGCTATACGTAATTCAAAGCCCACAAAATTAATGCTAGAAGATTACGATCCTAAAAACCTGATTTCAGAAAAACCGAAGAGTGTGTAGTAATTGACGAGGAAGTGTTCATTGTGGACTACGATGCCGTTGTAGTCACTTGTAACTACGAAGGAGATTTGTACAATGACTACCATGCAATCGTCGTCAGAATGTCACCCTTTGGTCCAAGTAATCCCGAAGCACCCAACGTGGTCATCATTGGTTTAGACTCAATCTCTCGCTTTCACTTCCGTTCGTTTATGCCAAAAACCAATGAAATTCTCTCTCAAATGGGAGCAGTGGATCTCGGCGCTTACTCTCAAGGTAGTGAATTCTAAAAAGCACTTCGACAGTGCAATTGTGAGAGGAGATTTAATTCATATGAATAAATACTCGTTCAAATGTCTGCAAAAAATTAGTGCACTGAAAGAATAATAATTTGTAATAATTTTATAGTTGGATCGGACGCCTTCCCAAATTTCATCCCGTTCATTACTGGTTACGAACATGCTCAAATCGAAGAATTTTGCTACAAGAGCTCCGAACCCATCGATGAGTGTCCTTTCATTTGGAAAAACGTGAGCATGGTGACGGCATTACTAGAAGACGCACCAAACTTGACGATATTTAATAACTTTAAGTTCGGGTTCCTCAAACCTCCAACCACGTACTATCTTCGACCACTTATGCTAACTGTCTCTAATGACCACAAACCCGAGGTGAATTACAGTTTTTAACAAATTTCAAATTTCTTCGGAAAACTAGATAAATATGATTTATTTTTTCTGTATAATTTTTATACAAAAGTTGCCATTCATTTGAAGCTAAAAAATTATTACAGGCTGATTTTTTCCCTTGCGTTGGGAGTCAACCCACTCTGTCCTTTATTTTGGAGCATTTACATCAACTCCTCGAGAATGATTCTCCCATATTTTCCATCTCTTGGATGTCAGGCTTAGCCCGTGACAATGTGGAGTTCTTACCGTGGGCCGACGGAATTTTCTCAGATTTCATAAAGTCAATGAATATGACCAACACAGTGTTGATTTTCATGAGTGATCATGGTTACCGGTTCGATAATGGAAGAACAAGCTTCAATGGCTGGTTCAATGAGAAGCTTCCATTCTTCTCCATCGTCATTCCACCCGCAGTCCAGGCAGTTTTAGGAAAAGAGCGGATGGAAGCCCTTCATTTAAATGCAAAGTATGTAGGGTCGGCTAGTTTTAAAAAACGAGCTATATCTGAGAAGGCTTCATTCAAAAATCAGTTAAATAGGGTATATTTGTCAAAGCAGCCAAGTTTTTGCATGTTCATGCGTACGCGCAGTCACATGATCAGCAACAACAGCGGAAGTGCAAATTGCTCCATTTTGCTTTTTAAAAGTTGAAGAGGACTGATTCGGAACTTCTGTTCTAGTAGCTCTTCTTGCGTAAAGATCGTTTTTGAATTTAGCCGGCGACATACGTCACATTTTTCATCACTCAAAAAGCAAAGCAAAAATTAAATCAGATCTTTAGTATTTATTTGCCTAATAACTATTGAATTTTGTTGACAATTCCAGGCAACTCACCACGCCTTTCGACGCCTACTACACTTTGGGGGATATTTTCGAAGCTTACAATTTATTTGAGAATTCTAGCCATCGGGACCCAGCAGTGGTAGAGGGAAGACGAATCCCTCGTAAATTTGGACAGTCCTTGTTTGTAGCCATATCTTCAGATAGAACTTGTTACCAAGCGGGAATACCCTTGGAATTTTGTCCCTGTTTAGACCTTCGACCAATGGATTTGACGGATGGTCGTGTGGAAAAAACCGTGAGGGCTTCAATAGCCCAAATTAATAACTGGTTACCAAGACGTTGTAGGAAAATTCGACTGGCTCAAATCACAGCCGCAGCTTATGTCAACGGGAAAGAATTTATTGTTGGATTTACAACGAATCCCGGCGGATTTAAATTTGAAGCTTTCCGTCATTACCATGGCACTTTACCAGACACGGCAATTTCTAGAGTGAGCAAAATCAATAAGGAGAGCGTGTGGTGTGCGAAGGATTGGTTCTTAGAACTTTACTGCTACTGTCATTTACCAGGAATTATTAGTGAGTATATTTTGGGAAACAAAACAAATTAAACTTTTTCACTGAGTGCGAATAAGCCAAGGGTAAACAAAACCCTGCCACCATCATTATTATGCCATTCCGGCTTATCGCAAGTTTTGAGTGAGAACCTCTCGTGTTATTAAGCAGGAAGGAAGGTAACTTCCTACGATCGACAAAATAAAGGGGCTTTCCTGGCATCTATTTGATGGCCTTAGTGGCATAAGAGAGGAAATCAAAGGCTTCGCTCACAATTCTATAGATCCTCACGATTCAACTTTCTCTTGTATAATGACATGAGCACAGAGCACAGTGAGCATTAAAGCAAACTCTCTTAAGCCATTAATGTGTGTGAGGTTTTTTTCTTTGTGTACCGCATTCATGGCGTAAGTTGTTATAGTAGATTTTTTTAGTTGCTCATCATGTTTAAAAAAAAGTTGTCAAAAGTACCTTGTATAATAAATTGTTCATTTATTTTATAACTTGTTTCTTTTGTCAAGCTAAAAATTCATTTTAAATTCACTACATTGAAATTCAAAATTACATTCACTTTTCTGGCTCCCGATCCCATAGGTTTTTCGTAATAATTCTTGAACCTCAGGATATTTCTGAATTAGTTCTACTACATAATTGTACGTAATTGGGGCCATTGGGGCCATTGGGGGTAATAGCTACAAATTGCTTGGGAATTTAAAGGCCTGAATAAAGTTTTCATTATTTTGAAAGGTGTGAGATTTATTCCACATCTTTTCTAGCTCCTTTCATTTGTGAGAGACATTTTTTGTCCTTCTCTCCCAAGGTATGTGAACAGAGATTGATTTGCTCTAGGTTACCCACACATTGCATTTTTCTGACAACATCCATCTCGGGCAATAGTATAACCTTAGGAGATTACATTACACTTGATTTATTATTCACATTCAACCTCATTTTCATTATAGAATCCCCAGTTCCTTTCCCCCTGTCATCATTTCGCGGGAACCTTATTTGATGGGTTCATTCATTTGTTCAACTGTTCAACATGACAGCCCACGAAGAGCATTTTCAATTCATCATGTCCAATGATCAAGTGTGTATCTAGAAACCACCAGTAGATGGCAGCACCTGAATAAAAAATTCCCTAAAATCCAATCTTTTCAAAAAATATATAAATGAAAAACAGCCGACAAGCAAGCAACATCTCCCGAAAGTTGCTCTGCCTTTTTCAGTAAAATTATTAATTTAACTGGAAGTGGGGTTCCATGAAAGGTTAGGCATATGGGCAGTTTTTATCGCTGAATCCAGTGCAGCCATTTTTAGTGTTCTCGAACTAAATAATTATTATTATCTATTGCAAAATACACTTTAGCGACCGTTTTACTGATGGGAGACCAGTCTTATTGTACTGAATCAGGAATAAAACGTAAAAAAAAAGTCAAATGAAATGAAATTAATTATTTGGACTTTATGTAATCCTACTGGTTATAGCTAAAATAAAATGAGATTTATTCGTCTCCATAGTATTGGAGACCTTAATTGAGGAGGCATTGTACTCTCTTTGGGAAGATCAAAGATAATGTCTAATTTATTCTTTAAAGAGAGGGATTTTTAGCCAATAAAATTAGCATTTGTCCTTGTCTTGTTATGATTTAATTCAATATCCCATGCCAATTGTATACATAAAGGGAGTTTATTTCCTGGATGTAAGTTTTCATTGTGTTCTCTGGTATGCATATGATTTTTTAGCATGTGTGTTTTTTACGGACGAGGAGACTTATGCATGATGCAGTGGATATTATATGTGCAGGGTGTAGGTACATAGGTAGTAAGAGAAATGAGGAACGGAATTCAAGAGAAAGTTGTTCTTTATACCGCGTTATTTGCACTGGAGGAAATCATGGGCCCATAATAAATAACCCAGAGTAAAGGCCTTAAATGTTGGGAGAAAGAATGCCGTGGATTTATTAACGACCTTCCACCACCACAACCAACTCTCCCTTGTGTAGTTGTGTTTATGTGTATGTGTGTGTGTGTGTCTGTGCATACAACACACTTTTACAAACTCAACAAAAATTAACATTCTACACATTTAGGCTTCATCCCAGAATGGATGTATACTTCCAAAATATGTGTAGAAACCGTGTTAGGAAGGAAGTCTGGCGGTCGGTATAGTATGCGAGCTTGTATTAAAGCTCCTGTTCCGCGTCTCCTTTTTTTATGCCAAAAGCTGAGGGCCATAAAGTAGCATCGTTTGGGGGCGAAGAGCTTTGATTTACAAACATTCCCATGCGCTCCTCTTCTCCTTCCCTCCAAACAGTCACCAATTTAAAGTAATGATGATGAAACGACCGGGACTATATCTATATACATATGTATATACATGCGATTATTTAGAATAGGAAAATTGAATTTGGGTGTTATTGAGCTGAAACTGGAACGAGGATTGCTGGAGCAGTGTTTTTAATGCTCCTTCCTTAAATGTCCAGACCATTTTGATCTTTCTCTCACCTTATCCTTACGCAATTTCTCCGAATCAGTGTAATCATAAACAAAGGACACGTTCAATTACACATTCCCTTTTCTACCTTTCTCGTGAATGTTCTATACCTTATAAGGGAAACCAATAATAATTGAGTATAAAGTCAATTTTTGTATTTCTTTTAGATACATAAATTATTATTGAGCTTTTAAGATAAATGTCAAATGAAAAATAAAATTCAAACGATCTTTGACTTTTATTATTGTTTCACTCTCCTTGAAAATATAAAAACACCTAGGGCTAATTCTAATAATGCAATATGATGAATAGCAAAAATTTGAAGAAAGATTAATTTATAGACTGTGTCTGAATAAATTTGGGTAAATGAAAATCATTTGGATTTTAATTCCCTCCCTATAAATATTTTAGCCTAATTTCCTACAATCCTCTGACTCAAGTCCTTTTGGTGAACTCACTTGGTGGCTTTTGTTTTCGAAAGTCTACAAACCAAATGTAAGAATTCTTGTCGTCATATGTACGAATCACTTGAAGTGAGGGAAAGAAATCCAAGTTCATGCATAATATAGAAAGACTTGACAATAGGAGAGTTTAGTAGTTGTAGGCGGAGTTCATGTGATGCCTGTAATGGCCGGAGATTAACAAGATGGTGACATTGAGGTGAGCCTGGTTTTGCGGTCTTATCCTTTCACCCTCATCATCGCATGGTAAGGAAAGGAGGCGGAAATGCCATGCGGAGAACTTGTTTTACCAACTGAGGGAGAAGGATCCCATGAGACTAATTCCTCCGGCCCGGATGTTATTATTTCTCTCAGTTGGAGCTCATCCCTAAGGATGGATGATTATCACATGGCAAAACTGAGTACGTTGAGTAACTTTAACTCACTCTCTTCTCCTGTGGGCTTTGCTCGGCAATGTTATCTCTTCTGTTATACCACCACCCCCACAACAGGTAACCCACCCAACGGCATTTCCTTTTCATAGCAATATGCAGATACATACTTTGATGTGAAATTGTGCCCCTATTTTTACAATTGTTTCTATATATGCATGCAACAATGTGAAAGCTATGTATACATACGTAATCTAATTTGGTGACTGTGATCGAGTATTTTTAATAATAATGTTTGAATTTAGGGTTAGAAACACAGCTAGGAATAAAATTATGACTACATGAGCAAACAAGCACTTTTGTATTGCAAAGTGAATTTTTAGTACTAAAATAAATAATAATGTAAAATGCAAAACTAATTATTGAAAAGTTGAAATTTTATATTGAGGAAGTTATCCAAAATATTTTAGCGAACTCCACCCTCAAAGCCCCCACATTATTATGTAAAGTAGGCAGGGACAGACACTCTACACTCCACCGGCTCACTATTAGTCCAAACACGAAAAAAAGCGGAATTCTAGGAATTTTCAAAAAAACCGAAGTTACGAGCTAAAGTGCCACCACCCACCATTTCGAGACCCTTACCTTGTACCCCGCAACTTTTTGGAAAAAATGTTTGCTCTGGTACCAATGAACGGAGTCAAATTCTTTAACATTACGTAAATGGAGAGACATGACGGTCCCTGAAGAATTAAAAATTCGAGCAATGACAATTCTGAAAGATAAAAAATTAAGCTTCCAGAATTTAGTAACCTCATGTCTCTACGTGCATTACATCAAATGCTGTAGCACATCAAAATTCCTTAAACTTCAGAAGGATATTACATAAGTGTAAAGTGCTATAATATGCATTGGGTAGGTTTCTCACAAAAATCTACATAATTTTTTGAACATTTTTAATTTGTTACATTTTTGTGAAATTTACACACATTTCATACCAGCAGGCTCGCGTAAGTCATGTCTCTCCATTTACGTAATGTTAAAGAATTTGACTTCGTTCATTGGTGCCAGAGCAACCATTTTTTCCAAAAAGTTGCGGGGTACAACGTAAGGGTCTAGAAATAGTGGGTGGTGGCACTTTAACTCGTAACTTCGGTTTATTTGGAAATTCTTAGAATTCCGTTTTTTTCGTATTTGGACTAATAGTGCGGCTGTTATGAAACATTTAACTTACGAAGACAGCATTTATTTGTTTTCTTCCGTTACTTTATGCATACAATGATCCTGCTACGGTAAGAGTAGACCTTATACTAAATTACTACACTACATATATACTCTACTCACACACGCTAAATTTTGCACGGAGGAATATCCTACCTTCCGTTACGACTAACAATTTCGACTTGGCAGGAAATTCCACCGGCACCTTTTCCTCTGCGGGTTTGAAAGGGGAAACTCAATGAACAACGTTAGGCAAGGTTTCCATCCCCATGGGATTCCATTTATATAGATACTCATCATTATATTATTATGCACTTGGATGAAATCCCATTTTTGTTCTAACCATGTAAACTTGGCAGGAACTTCAATTTGTGGTGGAATTTTCCAAAACTATATGAGCACGGAATTTTAAATGACTGGAGTATTTGATGACTTCTTCCTTCGTTCCAATTCCAATACTCCGGATAATTGTTTGTCACTCATTTGAGTCCATGTACAGAGAGATATTTGAAGTATAATCAATAATAATTGTTATTTAATTAAGTTAACGAGGTAACATATGTTGTTAAAACATGCACTCGGAGGTATTTTAGTATTTTCAATGGGTCGTTATCAATGGATTGGAGAAGAGGTTGAGCAAATTGTTGCCCATAGTAATGGTGTTATTCATAGAGAAGATAAGATTGTAAAGTGTCAATTAACAGCTGGGAACTTCCATGCCGCAACAAATGGGTAGTAGAGAGGCTTGTGGAAGGCTCTTCTTCCGAGAGTGAATGAGACCATTTACGCCATTACACGGCCAATTAGGAACATTAACAATCCTCGAGGAAATTCTCTCCAAGTTAACATGCCCTCCCTCTCCTATAGCTAACTAAAAATATAATAATGTTCACATGTCGTGACCCTTTCCCCCATATTATGACCGGCATGCATAGTGTAGGCTAGCGTTATAGCTGTCCCTAGTAAAAATACATGTAAAAAATGCAAATCTATAACGACGAGAAACTGTTCAAGTATTCAATAATACAAAAGTAAAATATTTTCAAAACAAACTGCTTATAGGAGCTACGCAATTTTTGGAGAAGAGGACATTTTACGAGGGAGCTCAGGCTGCCCTAATAATTCTATTGTTTCGTTCAGGAGAAATCCATTTGATTGCATTCATATTGTGAGCGTTTGTGCATGCGAGTGAGACTGAAAGAGACGAGATAGAGTGGAATGAATAAAATGACATTTGTTTCTCACATGCTTGTTTACATTTATTAATGTATAGTATAGCTATACATAATGAGATTCCATTTGCTCTTGTCAGTTTCACAAGAATTTTATGGTTGAAAAAATCTTTTAATAATAAAATTATTATTCTAGCAATAATAATAATTATTATTCTATTCTATTAATTTAACCTATTCATAATTAAAGAACAAAAATGAGTACACGTATTCAATCTCTATTGTATAGTTACTTAATAAATTAAATTAGTGTAATTTATACAATTATCCTACATATGCGTTTTTAGGGCTAGTCAAGGAATTGATATAACATATTATCGTCGTCTAAATTGCAAAAGGGACTATAATTTTGTTTTTCCTATAACGTTACGAAAATTATAGGCTCTTTTGCATTTTATAGCCGACGATATGTGTCTATGTATTTTTTTTTAGCATTCATTAAGACATTCGTTTGACATATCTTTTACAAATAATTTCCGTTCCCTGCTAATACATAATTAATGTAATGGGAAATGAGTAGTTTTCATGTGTCAGCTGGAGACAAAATGTCATTCCAATGCAGTGATTGTCAAAAACTTGTGAGTTAATTAATTGGAGGGATATAGCACGCATTTGAAGTGTGCTCTCCTACTCTTATTGAGAGTAGTAAAGTGTGTGTGTGTGTGTGGTAGAGAAAGCCACGGGACACATGGCTTTTCACATTCCTTTTTGAAAAGATCCATTCATTCATTCCACGGATATTTTTTTATACGAGATTTGCCTTCATCACCAAATAATAATTAGCATGGAATTTTATTATTCTAGAGGCAAACGTAAATAATATTTCACTAGGGATTTCATAAGATATAAGGGTTAACAAATTATTCATACTTTATATAATTGACTCTTGCACAAACACATACGTATCTGAGGAAGTTAATAAAGTATATTGCGGTTTTTTTGTACAAAATATAAACCCCTTATTTCAAATGTGGGGAAGGACCTTGCTATTCTTTATGAATGTTGGAGCGACGGTTACTGCAGTTTACTTGGCCTCATGCCATTTTCCATGTTTCCAATAATTTTAAAGGACTCCCCTCCAACTTTCCCTCACTTTTTCTTTTCTCCAAAATCAAAAATGTTGACTTGACAAAAACTCAGCTCCTTTCCCTAACCACACGAACGACACTCCACTTACAAGGAAATTAATATTTTAAATATCAAAGGCCGAGCAACTGTTGAAAATTAAAGGATTGATTTTCCTGGATGAAAGAGAATAAAAATTTTGCTCTAAAAAATATAAACAAGTTCCTCGTATTTTCAAACGCTTAACAGAAGCATGATGTGTAGTGAATACTTGTGAATAAATAAGGAGGATAGAGTGGAAGACGATTGACATTTATTTGGAGATTTCTTTCTCCCTGCGATTGAAATTGATTGAGAGAAAGTTGTAAGGGGGAGGCTTTTATATAGGGAAAGGAACCCATGAATATTGGAGCTATGGGATTTGAATTTCTCTTTGAATTTTTACAAAAGATTCCGGGGGAGAGATATGGAAGTGCATGGTGAGTAGTTTTCCTTTGGCCTATATGGAATAATTGTAGACTTTTGCCTTGACAAGGGAAAAGTGGTTGATGTGGTGGAGACTGCATAAATGTTGACTTTGTTGCAACAGTTGATTTAATGGTCTATGCTATATATAGGCTTGAGCGGCTGGATATTTTACGAGATGATATAAAATCAAAGGGAAGAAAAGTTATGCTACATCCAGTTGAATGTATTATGCTATTTTCCAACTTGCTCAATTTTGCTGACTATGACCTCAAGAAAGAGACTTTGTATAAGGACCAAGTGTGACTCTGAGCCTTAACGTCCCAGTTGTTCCCTAACGACGGACTCCAATGTTCACATTGCCCACGAACATGTTCCAACTTGAGGGAAGAGGCTTGTCATTTTATTCCAATAATACGACCTTTTTCCGTTTGAAAAGAAAAAAACCAGTTCCTTTCACCAGACTTTATTCCAAGAGTAAAAATACTTTTCCTATTTTTCTCTCTCTCTCTCAAATGTCCGTATATATTACTATAGACGCTATACACCCTTCTTCTTCTTCTTCTTGTTATATAATATTGGGGGGAAAAGTTTCCCACTACTTTTTTTTCCAATGTTTGTCTCTTGACCCTGTTTACGTTAGCATTTGTCACTCTTTCCCTTCCTCAATCTTTCACTCCGTGTGGCCTAAATAATTTATTACGGAGACAGAAATGCCCGCGAGGGTAAATCATGACGAGTAAATAGTGGGATCCTTTATTTCCAAATACTTTTGCCTTCTTATTCCTTTCCCTCCGGATTTTTGAGCGGAAGAAATCCTTTGGTCGTGAGAGCAGCTCATACATAGTAAGTAATTATATAGTGGAGAGTATCTCAATTGCTCTACCCCCTTGTAAGTATGTACGTACATGAGCAAGTAATAAACAGATGAATACTGTACATACTTTGATTGTCGAGCACGTGCTCCAGACAGAGCACAACTACAAACATCCTTAGGAAAGGAACCTTTTTGTATTTCTCTCTCCTTTCACTACTTTTCCCACCTATTCTTATCTACCTGTGGAAATCATTTGATTTTTGAAAGGAATTCTTGGAATTGACTTTATATAAGATTCTTGAATTGAGGCAAGTCTCATACAAGTGAAGCCTTGTAAGAAGCCAGAGCTCAAAATTAGCTCTGCTCTCAGGGTATATACACTTGCAAACTTCCCAATTGCTTATTCCCTCTCTCCAGTATTTATTGCACGTGTAGGTGAAGCATGTTTTTAAAGGCGCTCGTCTTTGTTATGCTCATCATATGAATCATGATAATAAGTATATTTTTTATGTTAGGCTTGTCTGTCATTCCTATCGCTTTTTTTTCGAGTGTATTTGACATTTTCATGGTGTTAAACGGAGGTTGTTTTTTGACATGTACTTTAAAGCATTTGAACGGTAATTTATCATGTCTTTATACATATAACCACATATTCCTTCGACGTATATTTAATCACAGAAAAATATTTGTGGAGCAAAGTTTTTATTTTGTCGATGATACTTAAGTTGACGGCAGACATGAAAAATTAATTTGAGGATTTCTATTTAATTGCCGTCGTAACAACAGATTTTTCCTAGCGGCCCCAAATCCTGAAACCACGAATTAGCAGTCTAACATCCGAATAAGCTTTTGTTGGAGCTTGATATGGCGGAACCCATACGTTCATCCAACGGGCTCCCTTCACTTGTATTTTATATCGATCCTTTCCGATTTACCAATAAACATTGTTCAAGCACAGTAATCCTAAGACATCCATGAATATAGACAAGGAAATAAGCTCATAAAGAATCCATTGTTCTTCAAGCTCGTGGAGATTCAAAGGGGATTTGATAATGCTTTCCTTGACTGAAACGTGCGAACTACTCCCGGATAATTATATCGCTTTGGTATTTAGAGCAATTTAAAAAATTTAAACAACAATGAAGAGAAATTTCCCCAAGTTAAAGGAGACGTAGGTTTAGGTATTCTCTGATATTATGTGCTCTTTATTGATGATTGTAATACGCTGTCCTCCCCTACTCCCATTACTACTTAAATGCGGTGTAACATAACATGTTGACTAATTCAAGAACAGGATGACGTTAAGCTATGATGACATACATGGCTCTATGAATTTGTTTTCGTTCTAAAATTCTATTAAAAGACAATTTCCTGTTCAAGCTGTGTGTAAGCACATTGTCCGTTGCTATATCCGAATGAAACCGTGCCAAAACCTTGATTAGTCAACTTTGCACTTTGTTTGCGGAGTTTTAAAGCTTTTCTTTTTAAATCTTGAGACTTCCTGGGCTGTCCTGGTATACAAAATTAATATTTACAAGCATCTGTAAGATCCGGTCCAAGTCTAAGGAGAATTCTTGTATTAGTAGTTTTAAGGGCGGCGTTAGCGGCCCTAGTAAAATTTACCCTTGTCCGCAAGTCCGTGTACGTCCACGTACACCTGTGGTTTCAATACGATTACGAAAAAACCATTTGACCGATTTTGTTCTAAATTCTTTTGAACATTACTTTTAGGTCATAAAAATATCGTAGCTGAAATTGATTGTTTAGTCTGATTAAAAATATTTTTGAAAAATTTCTTTTTACTGACAATTTTTTGGAAAAATTCATTTTGACTGACTATTTTTATGAACAATAATTTAGTTTTGTTAAAAAAATGTTTTGGTTGAAAAATTTGGTTTGGTTCAAAAAAACGTTTTGATTGGAAAATTGTTTTTTTCATCGAAAAATAATTTTTCTGGCAGAAAATTTGTTTTTTTTGGTGGAACTTTTTAAAGTGATACCAACATTACGTACTTACGCGGCGGACAGAGAGACTTGGGTAGCTAACGCCGTCCTACCCCAAAGCCATAAATTATCACGAAGCGATAATTTTTATTTTCCACTCATACTTTCGATTATTCATCAACACAACACTTCCAAGAACCCTTACTTAGACCCAATAACCTGGCAGGAACTGGTTTTCCGCGAACCAACCTCAATTTCGAATTGAGTATTACAACAAATTCACGTAATTTTAGGTTAGCGTCATTCATCAGAATGAGAAATCATTGATAAAAGCCCTTGCGTGGTAGTGTAAACTAGTAAATCCGTGATGCATTGAAATCTTCCTCCTTTTCCCTATAACATCTCAATTAGTTTCTCATTTCATTTCCTATCCCCAGCACTATACTTTTAGCTCTACATATCTTTGACTTTAGAGATCTATTTAAAGTTTCTATGCTCCTCATCATCCCCAAATATATTCTCAGGATATGGTTAGCCCCATAGTTAGCACTTTCACTGGGGAAAGTCACTTTCTCCAATTAACATCAACTCCCACTCCTAATTACTACTAGTTGGGAATAATTCACCCAAAATGCATCATATGAAATGAGACGCGTTTTATTTAAAATATTGGCTTCCACGTGTAATTCCTTACCCACAATAATTGACTCACTGAGCTAAGATTCCCTTGTAAAGTCAAGCGTCAAAAGGGTGCACTTCAGTAGACCTTCCTACTCAGCCCTTAAATTCGATCTTAAAACCCATCTTTTATGGGAAAATGCCTTTGTGATTTTTTTAGAATCCTACAGAAATCCTTTTCCTACAGAGATTTTTTCCTCCATAAAATTCTTCTCACTTTTCCATCCCTTTGCCTCACCTAAACCTCAGTCATAAAAATATTTTTTTCACCCCAACCAAATGTCATGCCTTACCTCAGTTTGTCCATAGGACCTGGAAACCACAATATTTTTCTAGTTTCTAAATCTATATGGTAAGAAGACTTTACTCTGTATACGAGGATAAAGGAAATTCATATTTGCTTTTAATTTCCATAAAAGCTTTTCCATAGCTTTAGAAACAACCAAAAGGATTTTCCTTGAAATCTTTAAGATTTAATTCCCATGAAAATATCTCAACTTTTCTTCAATTCCTCAAAAGACTACAATACCTTTGGTTTCCATTGTATATACATATTGATATTATATGAATTCCATCACCCTCAAAAACTTTAATTCCGAGCTCACAGGAAGAGTTGTCTTTAATTCTAATGAGCCATCTTTTAATTTTGAAATAAATAAGCTAAAAAATAGGATTTGGTTAAAAAATATTTTTTTCAATTTATTTTCTCCAACACGTGTAATATAGTTTCATCCTTAAAATAGAATTTCTCTGTAATCAATAGCATTGAAATTGATAACATTAATAGTATATCCTTACTCCAGATGTGAATCGGGAGGTGGTAATAATCCGTCAATACAACACATATAAAATATACACAATAAAATATGATCGTCAGTGTAAATATTTTATTGGGGAAATATGAGCTCAAACAAGGACTTTTCTCCGAATATAAAACTATATTTATTTAGAAATGAAGTGGTTGGCATGTTTTATTTTTATTTATATATAAAAAATATATTCTGACATGGAAGGCTTCCAATGAAATGTAATCATTCAAGTGGAGGAAAGAAGCATTAAAAATGTGCTATAGTGGCTGTAAAAAAACCTGGAGAGAAATCTTTGATGGCTAACTCATCCTCGAAAAAGAATGATCCATGGCAGCTGCTGTTTGTTTTCAACCTGGAACCCCCGAGAAAGCTTTTTTTTTCTCCCTCCACAGACACACACACACACACATAAACAGTCAGAATTCTCTCAGTGGCATTTTCCCATTTTTTTTCTTTCTTCTTCTTCGTCTCCAAATACTTTCCCCGTTCCCCTTTCTCTCTGTCTCTTCTTCTTCTGTTATTTAAGAAGACGGCTTTGTGCTTTCAACTTATTCCTTGGATGTGTAAGCATACAATGTTTTTATCTAGACTCCTCTAAATCCTCTGCCTATAGGTGGAGGAGAGACGTTGACAAAAATATCATTTGGACAAGATCTTCCATTAGAAATTAATCCATAGTTGAAAAAAGAGGAGACGATCAACTATGAAGAGATTCATGAAATGGGATTTCCCTTTGGATTTCTTCCTCCTCCGCTCTTCTTTGTAGAGATACATGGTAGTGTCTTAAAATAATGTGATGTTAGAAAATCAGATGAGATTGCTTGGGACGTGGATTTTTGACAAAACTCCTACATACATATTAATGGGTGCTTGAGAAAAATGACAAAAGTTGACATACACAAAGCGTGTAGAGAAATATAGAGGAAAATCTGCACACAACGTATAGAATTATTAGGGAGCAGAGGAAAACGTATTATTTTCTGTAATTTGACCATATAGTTTCTCCCTACCAGAAAATATTTATATATGTATTTCCTATATATCCTAAGGTGAGTGTCAGGGTGATGGTAATAGAGGAGATAGAAATTGCCATTTCCGACCCTTATTTTTTCAAATATAGCTTATGGGAATGCAGTTTTCCCTTCAACGTCACTCCAACGCTCCGGAGTCAATTCCAAAGGAAACTCAAATATTGTTGAGATAAGTCACACTGGCCTCTTTCGTATAGGAGAATGACAAGTGGGACGGAGGAAGCCGCCCTTTTCTTATTTACACGCCCTGACCTATTTCAAAGCAATACGTGGAAGGGAATAGAAAAATTCAATAAGGCACTATGAGTTTCCAGTGTCTTCTAACAGGTTTCCTTATCACACATACCTAGCTATGCTGATGTATATGCTTAGGCAATGGGATTGAACCCTCGAGTTTTCACAACCTTTTGGTATTACACCCACCATATAACCTTGGGACTCAAGGGTAGATTCTATTAGCGGAGAAAATTATCAAGCATATTTCCTTCGTAAGATAATAATTATAGGTCAATCCATGTCATTCCGGAAAGCTGGGAATGATCCAAATGCAATGACCAATGAAAAGGCGACAAAATTCATTATTGAGATCCGTTATGAAGGTACGTACCAGTGTTTGCCGGCGGTCTTGCATAAAATGGGGGATTTTCGGTTTTTTCGCGCCTACCAAAATATCTAACAAACCGCTGGGCGGATTTCATTCAAATTTTCAATTTTTTTATGGAATACATGTCTCTGGGATAGCTTTTGACAAAATTTTGAAATTCGAATTTTTAACCCGCGAACTGATAGCTCAAGAATGATTTTTCACGGTTTGGAATGGTTAAACTATTTAGGTACGTACCTCCATTACAGACCCAAATAATAACTCTTTTCACTTTTTCATTGGTTTTCGTTGGCATTTTGACCATTTCCGGCTTTCCGGGATGATATGGATTTACCCTAGAGCTCTGTATAAAGAATGAAGTTGGGAGATTTTTACAGCATTGGTATTTTAACCAAGAGGAATTTATTCATGAGGGTAATAAGGCACATACGAATTAAAATTAGTAATACAAAATATCCTGAACGTAGTGTCTTCGTGTCTCGATGACTCTGCAAAGGTCTGTATGGAAATCCATAGGCTTACAGTCAGATATGCGAATGACCCTCAAAGAAAATGCTTCCCTTCTTTCTTGAAATTGTTGGATGTAGTAATTATTAATAGGCATCATTGAAATCAAAGATATATATTATATTCCAAGCATTATTGCTTTCACCAATCCTTGGATATTGAAAGGAATAAGTGTGAAAGAATTGTGATGGTGATCAAGGGCATAGGAAATAAAGAGATGAACTTTTTTAACCTTTCCAGACCTATTGTTCTCCGCACTCACTGCAGATGCAATAAAAGACAGAAGATATTTTGGTAGATAGTTTGGTTGTTGTGGAAGGAGAAAATACTGAGGTTGAAATTTAAGTCAATAATTAAATGCATGAAGGTTCATGCTTGGAACTAATAATGGGTTATTCCCCTCTGCCTATTTTGTCATTGACTTTATCAAGATTATTTAAGAACAAATCCTATCTCAGCACTCTCTAATCGCATTATTTAGTTAAAATCCCGAAGAAGAAGAGATTGCGCGAGACTTCCGGGGTTGCGCTGGTGTAGATAAAGGAAATAGCTTTAGGCTATAGGCAGTTAACCAGAACGGTGTAGTACATAGTGGCAATGTAATTTAATTAACCCTGCAATGTTATTTACTCAGGGAATTAGTACATTCCATGTCTCCACAAAAGGTTTCCTTGAGCATTGCGGTAGTACCCGGAGGCTCATACTATGCAAATGCTACACTTTGACAGATTTAGAGAGTAGAGGGTTGGAGAAATAAGGCAGTCGTCATGGGACAAAATGTTGACTCCTGGGATTATAAGCAAATGGAAATGATCAAATTTATCAACATCTTGCGTTCGTGTCTTTGAGTTTTATTTGAGTCTTTGCTTTTTGGCTACAATGAGGAATATCATCCTGTGAATCAAAGTTTGGATTTTGAGAGAAACTATTTTAAGGGAGAAGGGAAATCTTAACCTGCCCTAACGTTCTCTATTCACAAGGAAATTATTTCCTCTTGTCACTTATGAATAATTCCAAGAAATTCAAGAATAGTATTAAGCTAATATTCTCTAAAGAGCCAACGCTTGCATTTCAAACCCTGAACCAAGGGGGAAATACCTTGAGGATGGACGGGAGTATATGAAACCCAAGAGCTGGGTGAGCTGTTTTTTTTATATTCACCACAGGCAGTTGGGCTTTTCTTAGGAGAACTGGCAATGAACGCGTTGTCAAATTCGGACTTTACTAGTCAATCAGTCAATGCCTGGCTTAACTGTCGCTGCTCCTTAAGGGGTTGTTCAAGTATTACGTAACGCAAAATCCCGACAATTTAGACCCCCCACCCAGCCCGCGTAACGCAATTTTACATATTCTGGTTTTCGGAGAGAAAACTGGAGGAACTGGAGAAAATAAAATGGAAAAAGGAGAAAAGGTTGTAGGGAAGACAGGAGAGTCAGGAGAGTAGGTTTTATTCCTAGGAAGGTCGGGAGGATAGTGACAAGATTCATAATTATTACTGTAGCTTATAGTGCTACAGTAGTATAAAAATACAATTTGATTGGTTAGTTTAGGTTAGAATATTTATAATAATAATAATAGTTGGGCAGGAAGGCAGGATGAGGTAGCGTAGTTATGACGACAGGGGTAGGAACCAAAGGTAATTGACTGTATATACCAATGCTGTAGGTACTGACCGTAACGCTCTGGGACCCCTACCACCGACCACTTCAATGTGATGTAATACTTGAACATCCCCAACTAGCACTGCACTGGAAGTAAAAAACTTGCTTGTGTCAAAAAATCATTGCTTAGTGGTAATTTAAGGCTTTCTTTAAGGGCCGTCTCTTTGTCCAGCATTAGTACAACATATGATTTTTTTTAAAATTGAGCAAAAAAAATTTGCAACAAAAAAAATTCAAAACAAATTAGTAAAAAATTTCAACCAAAATGATGTCCCCCTCAAAATGTTTGCATTAAAATCCACCTATTAATGTCGGAGGTATATTCAATTTTGAAAAATCAAAAACTTTTTCATCAAAATCTACATAATAATTAATTTTCAACTAATATTTTTTTAAATGTTAATTTTATTATGTTGTATGTGGCTAAAAGGTTTAATTAGAATAGGATGAATAGTTAAAAAAATATTTCACATTTTCAGTTTTTTTTATTTTTTCAGGCACGAACACGCGGTCCGATCTCAACCATTAACGAACTTATACCGAGCTTGAGTTCCAACCTAGAACATATAACAGCATAACCTCAACCAGTCCCATTCCCTGTCAATGATGATAAATCGGGATAGGATGTAATAATTAACTGCATCTGAACTTATTGGCATAATAAAGGGAAAGGAAGATTGGAGGAAACATGTGCTACGCACGAGGCATAGTTTGAAATTATTACAGATAATGGACAAGAATGTGGATTGAAATGGAAACCTGTGGTTTCTCTAGGAATCTCTCTCGCTCAGAGAATTGGCCTTTCCGGGGATGAGAGCAGCTTTTTGTTAGATTCCTCTATTTGCCATCTCTCTCTCTCTTACGTTGTAAATGTGTGTGTGTGTGTGTTGAAGGGACAAAAAGGAGTGTATTCTAGGGAGAAATTTCCGGAATGGCTTTTACCGGTAGAATTGATGGGAGGAAATTGATCGGGAATCAGGAGTGGAAATGGAGTAGTGGACATGATATAGTTAAGGACTCTTCGGCCTACTTCCTCTAATTACCAGCCATGGGACATGTAATATGGAGTATGGGAACGAGGGAAAAGGTTGATGAAAAAATTCCTTGACTCCACGTGGCCACGTGGCCAGACCCTCTATGAATAGAAAGTATACCCTTATACATGTACAATATACATATTCCCTCCTAGCTATCAAATAGACTGACTCAGATGGCTGATGTGAACTGTCGTGTGTGGATAAGGAAAGATGAGAGAAATGAGAAAGCAGTGCTTTTCCTAGTCCACTCTGCCACTCTCTCACATGTAATTACAAAGTTATGGATACGTTCTCTTCCACTTGAGCATCATCGACGGCCTTTATGTACAACGTAGTTTCTATGAAAATACTAGCCCCGTAGGGAGAAGCTCGTCCAGACTTTTTCCCACCACACGTCACACACAAATACATCTCTGCCTTGTTTGTCCATCTATTTTCTTACACATGATATGATGACTTTCCTCTTGGACATTAACAAGTCATGGAATGAGCATCAGGAGGCTCATGAAATCCATTAAGATATGGAGATATTACTTTTCCCCTACCATTTCCATCCACCCTCATAACTCTTACATACCTTCAAGTCTTTAACTACATCGAGTTTATACCTCCACACGCACAATTATTACTTCCACATTCAAATCTAAAGAATCACCACATCATTCCACCAAAAACGAGGGCTACTTTCACTTTCTCCCACACACACACAAACAAAATCACATGGAAATCATGGGTAATCTTTCCAGAATAATCGTAATCATTGTAATTTCCCCCAGTTTTGTAGTATACTAACAAAAAACTAGTACCATTACCACGTGTTCCAAATAAAATCACCACCAAAACCCTATACTCACGAGGACTTGTTCCTCTTTATCATTCAGAGAGAGAGAGAGAGGGGGGGAAGAGAAGCTATTCTATTGCTGTTTGACAACATTTTGGGCAAACTTCTTTTCAAACAACTCCTGAATACTTTCACTCCTTTCATTTATTTACTTCCCTATCTTTTTACAACTTCTCTTCCTTTACCTTCCTCTTTCAACTTTTCTCTCTCTCCCGGCATATTGACTATTTATTATAGCCTTTGTGCATTATGCCGCTCCCTTTCTGTTTGAGACGTTCGAGTGCCTTCACTTTTTCCTGAGTGACAATCGTATAAGGAGGGGAAGGTGGTGCTTTTATGTCCAACATTTTAAAGGTTTGTAGCAGCAAATGCTCACTTTTATATAACAATTTATATCCATAAAATCTAGAATGAAATAAAGGTTAATTCTGTAAACGATGGTTAGTACCGTTTACACATTAAACCTTGTATAAATTAATCGATTCAACGCATATATAGGGTAATCTGGGGAAAAATTCCCCACAAATTGGCAAACATTGTTACCCAAAAATTAGGATTTAATTAAATTCCCATTGCCTCATTTATGACAATTTTTTCCCCATTTATGGCAAATTTGTGTTTGCTTTCAAGGGGGTAAGATCCTTTTTGTTTTTGGGAGATTCGCCCTTACAACCTCCACACATTCACATATCATTTCTGTATTTAAAGGCCCCTTTGCTGGGGCAAGAAATAAGAATTAAAAATAAAATAAAACACTAGTCCTAGGAACAGACTGGGATTAGTGTAACTAAAATTAATTATTATCATAATAATAATAATAATTAAAATAATCGCGGAAGAGCTTTTTGTCACGATGTCCCGGATGTCCCATCATTAACTTTTGAAGCATTTTACATGGTCTTTTTTTTAATCGCTCTTTACTTACTTTGAATCAAACAGCAGAAAAAATTGTAAATTTCGCTCTCTACGAATTTCCGCAGCGCTGAAGC
>JAQFXU010002050.1:0-23308 GCA_034693705.1 Spatulosminthurus flaviceps
AAATGGTCATGCAAAACGCATTGCATGTACATAATGATATTTAAGAATATCGCGCGTTGGAAGTACATTGGCTAGGTTTGAGTTAAAGCCATTGGAAGAGAGGACAAGAGGCGATGGCTAAAATTTCCTTATGCCACCGCCCCATGTACCATCCTGGGTTGATTTGCCAGTACATTTCCTTTCCTTCCTATATAACGAACAGCAGTTACTTACAAGCCCTAAGGGTTTCTAAAATTAATATTTTAAAAGTCAATGGCAGTTAATTCACTAAAAAATCATACAAATGCCTTTATAAATATAAGCAGGCAATGTGTCAACCATTGTTGTAATTCACTTGTAGCGGACAATCACAGGACACCAAACCACATTGGACAGGATTTACTATAAATATCTAAGAGGCTTGAGGCATTGGTAAAACAGCAGGGGGACTTATATTTCTGGAAGGACTACAAAAGAAACTGTTCTTTAACCGCTTGAAGTTTAAGGGAAATAATCTACAACTCTCTGCAGCAAAGTAGTATCGTTTGTGCCTATTCATTTCCAAGTCTTGTTGCTTACCTACGCTTTATCAAAAATGTTACCAACATTAAATTGCCTGTTTTGCCAAAACGTTGTGGAGCGTGAAACCATGAGTTGCAAAAATGCGAACGCGTACGGAGAAGTTGTGCAAGTACTCAAGGAAGAACTGTCATAAATTATATTGCGTAATTTACTACAGCTAAAGTGTACTAGCACAGATTTTTGGGACTTCAAAATGACCCCGCACCCATTTTGCAAATTGTCCAGGAAGGAATGACATCTCCTCACTGATAAGACTACGAGACCGAATAAGTAATATATAATATCGAGAAGAATATCGAACAACTGAGGCGTCTGAGGTGAAGGGGAACGCAAGTCAGACGAAACAAGTGAGAAAAATCAGCCTTTACGTTCCTTCATAAAGTCTCGGCCATCAACAAATTCCTCCGGACAAAACATATGAATCATCGAAAAAAATCGAAAGTGGCCAGTACAACAAAACATTTCAGGAGAACATTTATGTACTGAACCAGCAAATTTACGATTACAGATGAAAACATTTCTTGTTAGCTGCATATTGGATAAAAAAGCCATATTAGCTATACACCATTTCAGATATGTTAGCGGTGTATATCTAATATGACTGAGCTGTGTATACGATTTACCTTATAGCAATAAAATCACAGTAATCAAGATTTAGGCACCTGTATCACCCTGTAAGTCTTAATAATATAATGAAACAAGTAATAAAGCTGTTTATGCAATTTGTAGTCTTCAAATTTTTGAAGCTCATTTTTGTTTTCGGTTCTATTTTTTACTTTTCTTGAAAACACTAAAATTCTCTAGCCAAGACTAGGGAAACATTTCGTCAATAAAATGTATCAAATCAAAGAGATTGAAAATCTTCAACACATGCAACATCCATTTGACGCCTTGGCACCATCTTTCAAAGTTTTTATCTCACCTTGGTGGCCACGACAGTGGTAGACAAATATAAATCCTGAGCATACATTTTACGGAATACTTGCACAGAGATAACAAATATGTGTGCCTGCTCAAACGCTGATGTACTGATGAATTAGATGTTGTGTATATGCTAATGTTTATAATTTACATCTATTTTAAAATAGTGGGTTTAACTCGGAGTATTTTGTATGTTTCACGTCACCCTGTTTCTCCTCCCTATGTACTGTTGCTACCTTTTAAATGAGTACAAAGCTCATCTAGGAGCATACGCTCATCATTGTGTTCCTGAAAGCGTTTATGTATATTTTGCTGCGTAATGATCTTGTTTTATTATACGAAACATTATTTGCTATCATTTCTCGAAACGTGAGGGCGAGGCTGAGGGATGCGCACAAGAAACGGACTCATTACATCGTAAGGCTGCCCATCAGTGGTTGGAGGTTATTAAGGAGACTCTAGGGATGAGTTTGGCCGTCATCGATTCTTTCCATTCCATCCTTCGGATCATATGTATCTACCCTTAGGAAAAGCCATAGGTATTTTGGTATTGGAACATTCGGAGGATGTATCGTGTATCATTACCCAAAGGTTATTTATTATTTCTGGTTCTTATTTTGCTTGCAGTAAGCAAATTGCGCAGGGGTAAGTACATAGTATTTAAACCTCCAGAAATATATTTTATTAACTACAGGTAGTCTGTAATTCAAAACCATTTGATTCTGCCCCGCTTCTTAAATTATGAATATTGGTGGACTATCAAAATTTATTTTTGTGAACCCGATATTTTTCTGATGACCTGTTATATATGTTTTTGGATTTTTACACGTTTGGCTAATAGAACTGATTTGATTGAGACAAGTTTACCTGAGTCTATTCTCGTATTTCATCACCTGTTTGGACGCTAGGTGGGGAAGCACATATGATTCACAGACACATATGATAATAAAAACTCCATCACGTGTGTGTTTATTTACATCAGGTAGTTATTCTTGGTGGGGAGAATAGTATTAGGGGGTAGTAGTAGAAGTATAAATGGGAAGTCCCTGTTGCGGCTTAAGGTTCAACTAAAACCTCCAGCAATAGCTGCATCAAAGAGAAGAGGCGCGTAATAGAGAAGTTTGAAGTGTGCGATGAATCGGAGTGAATGCGGCGTGGGACTCGGAGCAGGAGCAGTAATAAAATGTAAGTTTTTTGGTGTTAAATTTAATTTATAACGCAACAGGAATATTTATTAAGTAAAAGTACAACACAATCTTATCTCAAACATAAAGTGCAAAGTGACAAGTGACGGTTCTGCTAAATTTCATGTGACAGAGAATAAATAGTTAGTGACTGTTCGGCTCCAACCTCCAACTCTCAGAAAAGACTCTCGGATTATGTGTTTGTAGTTAGTAAAATGAGTGATTCGTGATTACGATTAGTGGAACTAGGAACATGAACAACCGCTTTACATTACATGTAATGTAAATTGTAATGTAAATTGGGTAATGTGCGGTACACCAGCGGAAGTTTCTGTTCATTCTGAATTCTATAATTCTGATTTTTCTGTATCATGTTTCTGTTTCCGTACATGTGTAATAAATGTAAAACTTTTAAACAATTAACATTTTCTAACATTCTCTTTTAGATAAAGGACATTTCCATGGGATCGGCGACAGTCCCCATGTTAATTATAATCAAACTTTAGCCTTATAACTAAGATTTCCTATCCGCGTAAACTTTCCACTTACCCCTAGGAGTGCCATGGCCAAGTTTTTACAATATAGTTACTGTTACGTATTATATAATTGGTTTACAAGAAATCAAACTACCCGATAAGCTTACGCCCAAGCCAAGAATTCAAAATGCCGAGAAATAATAAAAAGTATTTTATTTATTTTTTCGATGTTTTAAAAAATCAAAGATCCCATAAAAATCCCAATTTTTAAAAAGTTTTTAAAAAGAACGTTCTCAGTATAATAAGTTTGTTTTCAAGCAAACAAAATTGTAATAATGATAAAATTATTACTTTCGCTTTCTTGTCATTCTTTGCAACTTCGAGTAAAAATATCCAGTAGAATCAGAACATTACTGTTTGAGATTGACAACATGTAATGTGCATATACGACGTCTGCCATCATCATCGTAATCCAGACGAAGCGTTTAGTTATACTGAATTCGTCTAATCCGTTATCCGATTTCCATCTAGTCTGAGGACTCCCCGGGGGAATAGGGAAAAGGAGAATGAGATTTTAAAATTGATAGCATAAAAGAGAGACTTGAAGATGCTTGTGTGGAGTGACGCCAAGAGGGCGGTTACAAATAAACTATTTCTTGGAATAATTATCGGCATAAGTTTTTCATATTTTGTGGGAGATATTTTTAAAAGTGAAATTAAAATGAGTGACAACGAGAACGAGATTGCGGAAGAAATGATACAGAAAGTACGGGTACTTTGTTGGGTCATGACAAAACCATCAAATCATCGAACCAAGGCAATTCACGTGAAAAGGACGTGGGGAAGACGATGCAATAAGTTCATTTTAATTTCGTCGGTGGAAGGTGAGAAAATATTATATTATTACTATTGTATTGTCTTAAAGTATGAAAGTATTTAATGGATTTTCCATCCTATAAAAGTAACAGACAGTTTGCCTGCACTTCATCCGTTCCAATAAAATACTTGTTTTAATTTTTTACGAAGATAAGACTATTGGAACAATTGGGTTAAAAAACGTATCAGAAGGACGGAGTAAATTATGGGCTAAGACGAAGGAAGGCTTCAAGTATGTCTGGGCAAATCACAGGCATGACGCGGAATGGTTTCTTAAAGCGGACGATGACACTTATGTGGTCGTGGAAAATTTGAGAAAATTTTTGTACAAGAAATCTTCAACTGAGCCAATTTATTTTGGATGTCATTTTAGCTCCAAGGGGATTCCTAGTTGGGCTAGTGGCGGCGCAGGTGATTTCATAAAAATATTTCATGTTCCTACTTGTACGAAAGCGTCGCTTAGTTACTATTCGCATTTTATCACTCATATTTCTCTGTAAAATTAGGTTACGTACTGAGCAAGGAAGCATTGTGGAGGTTTGTAGAAAACGCACTGCCAAACCCAGAAAAATGTAAATCCGCTGACCGTGGAGCGGAAGATGCTGAAATGGGCAAATGCTTAACAAGGGTCGGAGTACATTTGGGCGATACGAGAGACGAGTTTGGTCGACACCGTTTCTTAGCAAATTCCCCCTCCAGTCATGTTTTTCCTAAAAAAAAAGCTTCAACCTGGTATTGGAAGGCTTTGTTGTATCCACAAGTGCAGGTAAAATCATTTGAATTTTTCCCTACTCTGTCGTTTATTCATGGGGGGATGGGGTGGTTGGTATTTTTTCTAACGCAAAAGAATGGTATTGAAATTAGGGCATGGACTGCTGTGCCAATGACGCTATCAGCTTCCATTATGTTAGTGGGCGGGACCAGTACGCTCTCGAGTATTTGCTATACCATTTGAGACCACATGGGGTAAATAAGGAGGTTCGATATGTTCAGGAATATCCACTGGAAATTACATCGGACTTTTGGAAGAAGATGTTACCGGATCAAGCTTAACCACCAGGAGGATGGGGTAGAACGAGTACAGCCATCATATTTTGTTGACCTTGTGTGTTTATACATGATCATGAGCAAATGAGCAAAGTGAACTAGCTTAAATGGTAAACCTAATAAACCCCCCACATAAATACATGAAACACCCCTAAATATTAACAAAAACCTGGTCGAGACAGGCATATATAGTTATGCCCTCAAAACTAAGAAAGGAAATCTAAGGCGTGAGTCTGAGTAACCATCAAAGATTTTCAATACCACATACGCAAAAATATTATTGGTACATATGTATAAAAAATATGAATGCCTCGTAAAACGTAACCTCGTAAAAACGGGGGAAATTGCACACAATTCGCATTTCAAATAAAATAGAATGCGTCCAAAAATTTCCAGATCAGGGATTAATGTTGTTGCAATTAAATGACATTTTTTCATCGCCTTATCCCCTGCCTCTTCCCAATAGGATTATTATGTAGCCCGCTTTAATAGGATTAAAAATCATTTTTACGCGAATTTTAGACTTTTGTGAATTTATTAGAATACTAACAAGAGGAAAACAGTAACCAATGAAAATGTCATTCATGATGGAAACTTCTGAAATTACGTGCCTAAAATTAAATAAAGAATTCTTGGAAAAATTCCTGAAAATATTTTTTAAATTCATATTATAATCAACTTTAAAATCAGAGAAACATATCAACGTCCAGGTAGCCCCGCTCCGGGTCCTCACAATGCAACCATGGATTTTCCATGGAAGCAACTCTAAATACATTTCTAGTCGTCCAGGTTAGATTGCTATTTTGACAAATGATATTTCCAAGTGTTACTCCTCTCAAGGCTTCAATTTGCTTCCTAGAGAAACCCCCGTCATGGGTGAAGAAGTATCTATCGCCAAACTTGAGTCTAGCAAATTGACGTGCTTTCAAGCAGATAAAGGTAGGACCTGAGAGCGTTCCCGGAACTGGGTACTCCACTAAACCTCCAGTGAAAAGATCAATGTCCTCGGGTTTCTCATATAACTCCGAGAGAATTTCCCATGCTGATGGCCTAATATCCTCCGGAGCGCGTCCCCAACTTTTGTCGAGTGGTTTGAAACCACATTCCTGGCGGTAAGCGTTATAAGCGGGTAAGCCATGATCCCGCCCACGCTGCAAGTTCAGAGCCATTAAGTCACCACCAAAGTCTTTTCCCTTGTCCTGGAAAAGGTGATTGGTCAAGTCTTCCGTCACGTGAGGGTCGAAGGTGCGAGAGTTTTGAGTCATCAGTCCACCCAAGATCCAATTGTACCCTTCACTATTATTCCGTATGATTTGGGAATAGTCAAAGAAATTATCTCGTAATTCGTAGGAGCCCATGAATTCCCCTAATCCAATCATTATTAATCGAACGAGGCCGCTAGTTAGGGCGTGGCCAAATCGATAGGCGGCAGTAGCAAATTCATTATCAATTGTTGCATCTTGCGTTGGATCGTAATGGGAGTGTTCATTTGTCAAGGTCATTTTATATCCATCCATAGCATCCTGTCCAAGGATAATTGGAAGGAATTCCCCATAAATGACATTTTGCCATTGAGCAATCAAGAGTCTTCTTGCTTCTTGATAGATCCGCTCATCCGTCCAATGAGGTTTGGGAGATTGAATGGCTGAGGCAAGACGATTATGTTCCCGAAATAATAGCGTTTGCATCACCGTCAATCCTGGCGTCTCATTGACTCTCCCATCACCCGCAACAAAGTCTCCATTTTGATCATCGGTCAAGTTTTCCCCCGTCCAGGTTTTTATATCATCAATGGAGGGTAACATATTTGGGTATTTTGAATTTTCCCACAATCTCCCGCCTTTCCCTTCCCTCAGTAGGTGCTCCCGCTTAGTGTCCGAGCCATAAACTTGTGATGCGTCCACGAATCCCGTTATGGAATTAAACTGTTCACGAATCCCATTCGTTTGAGAGAAGCAATATAATGGATTGGATCGCCTGAATTTCAGGCAAGTTTGAGGGATTGAAAGATTGGAGTAGAAAGTGTCATTGGGGGGAATCTGGATGGGCCAACAGTCGAAAATATCGTTGGCCTCTTTACAGCAATTTTTGCTGGAAGAGCCATTGGTTCTGGAAATATCGTGGTCAAGGAATTGACCCACTTGAGGGACCATATTCGTAAAGGTAGGATCTACGATGACTGAGTCACCATGGATGGCTATACTTATGAGGCGAGTGTTTGGGAGCTTGGAATTGTTGAAACCTCCACGGGGGGCGTCGAAACCATCATAGTAGTCAGGCTGGAGGACTCGGCGAAATGGCATGAAACTTGAGCCCCACAGAGGGTTTTTCATATTGTTACAAGTCCCATCAATGGTCCGATATTTTGCGGTGGGGTGGCAGTCCTTTGTTATTTTTTGCTTATTATCGCAAGTTCCATGTAATTTAGAGGGAAGGTCCTTGATCACGGTCGTGGGGGGAAATCTACGCTTGTTGGACTCGAATAAAGCTTGATTCCAGTGAAGGGGGTCGATTGAGTCTGTCGGATTGAACCCTTGGACCAAATTTTTTACTCTCATGACGATTTGGAGGAATGTGAAAAATTGGATAACCTGCATTTCCTTACTTTTTCGTCGTACAACAATAAGGGCAAAGAAAAATGTATCTATAATAATAATATATTTTTTACTTTTGTATAACGGAAAATAAGAATCTATGCGTTTTAAATTAAATCTGTCGAAAGAGGGACGAAAGTTCTTGAAATAATGCAAAATGTTTGCGAATTTCCTTTTATAAATCCTGCTAATTCACTACGTAACAAAGAGTAAAAAAGTTTTGCTTGGCTATAAGAAGCTCTGGAGAGGATCATTTCAAGTTTTGAAAATTGTCCCTCATTATTATTGATATTCGTCTCAATCTATATACTCCTATTAAAAACATAATTAATAGTAACAAATAAATACGATTAAAGAAGCACATTATTGTCTGGAGGTAAATAAAAGTAGAAATTTGGATCTGGATCTGCTGGAAAATTTTAGTAAGCCCGTAATAATTTTTAACAGAATATCCAAATTAAATAAAAATATTTTATTCTTAATAAAATATATGTATACATATTTTACACAGATTTTGTAGTTTTCCCTCCTGGCAAATACACGGAAGCTCTTGCTTTTACGACAATTTTAAGGTTTACAGGGTTTTCAATATTTATTGCACAGATGCTCAATATCCATAAAATGATATATTTGTATAAGCAAATTTACCTCATCACTGGATATGAGACCTGTATTCTGCATGGCTGACTAATAATTTTTTAAATGATACCATATGTTCCTATATCATATGACTAGGTGATAAACAAGGAATTAAAGATAGTAGGATAAAGCGTTACTATTCCTACGCAGAATTTATTAGAAACTTCAAATGTCCTTGAAAGATTAAAATATGTCAGAATTCCGGGTAAGATTTTCCACTAAAAAGAATTTCATACCTTCATGTCGCTTTAATTTCTTGGAAAAAACAAATTTTTGAAAAAAATGATTTATTAGCATAAAAATCCTTTATATTGGAAAAATTTTACAATAATAATCCGTCAATTTCCGTCAAATTCCAAGATAGATATCCTACATCATGTAAATGCAGGCTTTTGCGTAAAAAACGTAAAATAAATTTCAAAATTAAAAAAACAAGTTGGCCAAATTTTTTTGAAAATCAATAATATTTTTGGTACTTTTGGTACCCACCCGCAGTTTTTAGTGAGCAAAAATGCAAAAATTGAGAGCCTTTTCATGCTGCACAGATGATCTAAATCCTCCTCAATTAAACACTAAACATTTGTTAACTTCAGTGAATACATGGTTTATAGCCTCAATAATATACTAACATGGGAATGTATACCAAGAGTCTACGATCACCAATGTATCTCACTTTCCCCTATCGATCTAATCTTACAATAATTACCGTGTAATTAAATAGTACATATTTGTTCCTATATGACTTGGTAATATTCCTCTATAAAATACATGTAAATTGCTGACGATTCCTGAGATGCTTAGGAATCCGGAAGGTACATATAAGCATTGAAGCTACAACACAGTAATAACGACGCTCATTCCTGAAAATGTTCTTCCTCTATAGGCCTGACAAGCCAGAAACAGCATTTGATGATTAATGAGTTTGCGATGACATATACGCGTGGAATCATCAATACATTTTATTGTTTTAAAACTTGCTCATAAACCAACGGATATAATATGCAATACTGACCTAATATTCTTCTTCATCTCATTATAATACTTTATAAACGCATTTCCTCCAAGAAAATAGCTTAGGTAGGACAAAATCATGTATTGCTCATGTTGTAATTCTGGGCAAGTCAAATGCATACATTTGTATGTAAAATCGCATGAGTAAAGAACTAATGAGTTTACATTAATTCTACTTAGCCTGTCTATATGCCTTGAACATTGCAGCATAAGTTATAAGATTCGCAGATATTTTAATAAAGAACCAGGGGAGCAGAAATGAGCATCGGGAGTAATAGATTAGATTCTACATAGTCACACACGTATACAAAAAAATATGAGTTCGAAAGGATTATCAAGAACGAATTTAATTGCGTTTGTTTTTATAATTGGACTTATTGTGGGATCTCAAGTGACATTTTTCTTGGTCCATGTAATTAATCCCAAGAAAGAGGGTGCTCCACAAGGAAATGAAGTTGCAGAAGCTTTGAAGAAGCAAGTCCGTGTTTTGTGCTGGGTCATGACAACTCCTCAAAATCATGCGAGTAGAGTCATTCATGTGAGAAGGACTTGGGGGAAGCGCTGTAATAAATTACTTATCATGTCAACCGTTGCAGGTATAATTTTTTTGATATTTAAAAAATTTCATAGGATCAACATGGTACATGATTTGAAGTTGAACACACGATTCTGTGGTATAACAGTAATTTTATTATTATATTTTTCCTATAGATCCTGAGCTAGACATCATAGGGTTGCCGAACATCAGCGAGGGGCGGGACTTTCTTTGGGCTAAAACCAAGGCCGCATTTAGGTATATTTGGGAGAATCATAGGGAGGATGCGGATTGGTTTTACAAAGCTGATGACGATACTTATGTGGTGGTGGAGAATCTCCGGTTTTTTCTTAAAGACTACTGTCCCGATGATCCGATATTTTTTGGCTGTGCTTTTAATACTAGTGCCCTGCCCCTGTCAGTTAGTGGGGGTGCTGGTAAAAATAAAATAAAAATTAAGCCGTGCATTATTTAATTACATATAAAAATATTATTATTTATTTTCCTTCAAAGTTTATATACCTTTTTTAATTTCCCGTATTTCAGGTTATGTATTAAGTAGAGAAGCACTATGGAAATTTTTTACCGCAGCACTTCCATACCCTGATCGATGTCACCCAGGTCTTGACGGAGCTGAAGATGTTCACATGAGTAAAGTTCCCGTTACATTTCTATAAATTCATCCTCTATAAGTACGAGGGATGTTTGATAAGTTCCTGGCTTTGCTAAGAAGGGATTATCAAACGCCCCTCGTATTTACATACTACTAACATTAATTTATCTCACCAATATTTTTAAGGCATGATGAAGTATTTCTTAAATTATTTATTAAAGAACTTATATAATATCAGCTAGATGTTTAGTAAACGCGGGCGTAACTCTCATGGACTCCCGGGATTCCTGGGGCCGACATCGGTTTATGCCATTTGCTCCGGATTTGCACACCAAGCCGGGATCTGGAGACTTGCCTCCCTGGTATTACAAATATCTCTTGTATCCTCAAATCCAAGTCAGTATAACTCTCATGATATTTTATTACGTTTTCAGTCATTCATAGATTACATAACGAAATCAACAAAAATTGCCTTTTAAACTGGAATGATTTTTCTAAAATACAACGGCTCATTTTATTTTTATGTCAAATATTTCATACTTAGGGCATTGACTGCTGCTCAAATACTGCCATCTCCTTCCACTACGTCAACAACAATACTATGTACACATTAGAATATTTGATCTACCATCTTCGACCTTTCGGCTTGACCTTAGAAACACGGGAGTTTCCAGAAGTATTCCCAGTCGCTGCTCCCCCCATTAAATTGCAGTCCTGAGGCGGTAGAAGTGCTTAATTAATTAATTAACACCGATGAATATTCCATATTTATTACAGATAAAAATTAATAAAAATTAATATAAAAATTCTATTATTACTAGGTGAATATCATGTGAAGACTTGCGTTGTTAATTGTTTTCTCAATATTTTCTCTTAAAAAACCTAACCTATTGTTATTTAGGCCTACCTTATTTTTCTGCCATGCTGACTCTATGGGTTATTATTTCTTACTCTTACCTGGATAAATAACTACATACTTAACTTCGTTTATATTTTTAGTTTTTAAGCATACGAATTTTTATATTCTTGCAAGGAACATCTTTTCTGAAAACTTTAAAAAGCAACTGCGAAAGCGATTGTTGCTATCCTGGCTGAACGTCATTTTGCGCCAACATTCAAAAAACTTGAGAAAAAAACAAAGATGCGATTGCGATATATTATTGCGATGATGTTATGTGTTTCGTTCTCATATGCACATGCAAGATTCACTTATTGAAGGCAGCGAAGATAAGACATGAACTACGTTGGTGTGCAATCTGTGCGAGCCGGCGAAATTAAGAAATAAAGCTTTTGTGTTAAAATAAATTTTATTATTACTCTGAACTGAAATAATTGAAATTTCAAGGGGTCATAAAATATTGTTAGTTCAACTTTGAATCAAAATGGTTGTCCGACCCTACAATGACGAAGTTAAATATTTGGAGAAGATTTCTCATAATTGTTGGAGGATCAATAAAGGCTTTCAGCCTAATATGAACGTAAGTCACAGAGACATTTTTTTATTATTATTTTTTTATCGTTCTTGAATTGTATATTAATTAGTAACTATGGATTTTCTCATTGGTCTCATGAATAATTATTGGATTACTTTCACTGTCAAAAGGTGGATGGTGTGTTCTATGTGAATGAACGTCTGGAGAAATTGATGTTTGATGAGCTGAGAAATGCTTGTCGGCCAGGAGCTGTGGGAGGATTCCTTCCAGGGATGAAGCAGATTGCGAATGTTGCGGCTCTTCCGGGGATTGTTGGGAGATCCGTAGGGCTACCGGATGTACATTCGGGCTATGGATTTGCGATTGGAAACATGGCAGCATTTGACATGGATGATCCGAAATCCATTATTTCCCCGGGAGGAGTGGGCTTTGACATTAATTGTGGAGTTCGACTATTGCGGACGAATTTGTTTGAGGAGGATGTGAGACCTGTGAAGGTATAGTTGATATAAAGTGTAAATGAAAGGGAGTTATTTAATGTTTCTTGGCTGTATTTGTTGAAAGGTCTTGATGAGAGAATTTGGTGTTTTTAGGAGGAAATAGCTCAATCCTTGTTTGACCACATTCCAGTGGGAGTGGGATCGAAGGGTATTATTCCGATGACGGCGAAGGACTTGGAAGAAGCCTTAGAAATGGGTATGGACTGGTCCTTGAGGGAAGGCTATGTTTGGGCGGAAGATAAGGAGCATTGTGAAGAGTACGGGAGGATGTTGCAAGCGGATCCGTCAAAAGTTTCTAGTAGGGCTAAAAAACGCGGTTTGCCACAGGTGGGTTTTCTTTCAAGAATATGAAGAGAGATCTTGGAGTATTGTTTTTTTTCAATTTATTCTGGTTCGGGGGAAATTTTTTTTGAACAATGGAATTATTTAATCATATTTCAGCTTGGAACATTAGGAGCTGGAAATCATTATGCGGAAATTCAAGTAGTATCGGAAATTTATGATAAACATGCAGCGTGTAAAATGGGGATTGAAGAAAAGGTGTGTAAGATTGGAATCCTGTAACTTTTTATTTTGTGGCAATTATTGTTTGTACTTAAATAGCATACTCAATTGATTTGTATGTACTTACTCCTGTATTTTATGTCTATACTATATTTGTGAATTAATTTGTAACAATTTTTGTATTAGCTTTATATTATTTTTTAATTTTATTTTCGTTAGGGTCAAATATGCGTAATGATTCACTCTGGATCCCGGGGTTTCGGCCATCAAGTGGCTACAGATGCACTATTGGCCATGGAGAAAGCTATGAAGAGAGATAATATCGAAACAAACGATAGGCAGCTAGCTTGTGCTAGAATTTATTCACAGGTACCGTTTCACATTTGGTTTCCACCGTTGGTATTGAAAATAGAGTATAGATATTTTCTAATGTATTGAATCGCCAATGTAGCGTTGAATAGAAAAATCTAATTGTAAGGAACATAAATGTACACAGGCTACATAGTAGAAAGTCTTACTCAAATTCCAATTCCTATTGGATATATTTTAATAGGAAGGACAGGACTACCTGAAAGCCATGGCAGCCGCCGCTAATTTTGCATGGGTAAATAGGAGCTCAATGACATTTTTAAGTAGACAAGCTTTTGCAAAGCAGTTCCAAACATCAGCAGATGATTTGGACATGCATGTGATTTACGACGTATCCCATAATATTGCCAAAGTCGAACAGCATCTTGTGGACGGAAAGATGAAGACTTTGCTTGTTCATAGGAAGGTAAGATTCGTTCATTGAGTTCATTCAATCGTAAATATTACAATACTTTCCCCTGTAACAATGGAAAATTATTTATTACTAGGGCTCAACCAGAGCGTTCCCTCCCCACCATCCTCTTATTCCCGTGGATTACCAGTTGACCGGTCAACCGGTTCTCATTGGTGGCACCATGGGAACCTGTTCTTACGTACTCACCGGAACAGAACAGGGAATGAGTGAAACTTTTGGGTCTACATGTCATGGAGCTGTAAGTATGCATTTTATGGGAGTAACACAAACTATATCACTCAATGAGTATAGGTACCCGTTTTTGAAAATTATGGGTAACAGTGAACCAAATATATGGACCAAAGAAATAACGTCCGAATTGTCTTGGTGAGCTGATATATTCTCCGAAAAATTAATTGTGGCCTTGACTACATGCATGTACTTACCAATCAGAATTTGAAGCTATTTGTACAAGTAAGATGCGTTTCAAAATTAACGCATTTGAAGAGACAGGATCGAAATGTGTTCTACAGTTTGTCTTGTAAGGAATAAGGAAACCTACATTTAAGAGACAGTTCAGAATTTGCTACAACTGCGCTTAAAAACAAATATTCGCCGTATTTTAGGCTCACAATTTTTGCATTATTCAAAGCAATTATTAAGTTTAATTAATTAATTAATAAGAAATATTTTACACCATGATACATAATAAAGCGGAATAAAATCATTCCGTTGGGATTAAAATGTCCACCTAAAGAATAAAATATGTAAAACGCGTCATAATCCACTGACTTACTGGAGGATGGGTACCCCAAACTCGTATTTTGTAGTGATCTAATTTTTGCTACTCCCCCTAATAATCAAATTTTTGGTCCTCGTTTCTCGTTACCATAATAATTTTTCTTGACTAATATAAGTATATAATTATAGATAATATATTTATTCGATTGGGATGCTTTATAGGGTCGAGCTCTTTCACGTGCCAAATCTCGCAGAAACCTAGACTTCCGAGCAGTACTGGATAAATTAGAATCACAAGGCATTAGTATTCGAGTGGCGTCTCCCAAGCTGGTCATGGAGGAAGCCCCAGAGAGTTACAAGAATGTCACGGACGTCGTAGATACCTGTCATTCGGCCGGGATTTCCAGGAAAGCAATTCAACTTAAACCGATTGCTGTCATCAAAGGCTGATCTTATGCTTTTCTATAGACTCCTTCCTTAACCTACCGTTTATTCTTAGGTAAATAATCATATTCTCGTACGATACTAATGGTAAGACCAAATATACCGCAAAAACTCTTTATTTCAGTGATCACAATAATTTATTTATTCTTTCTGGCTCATTAATTTCCTTATACCTTTAAGCTTTAATGTACAATATACATTGAGAATAATTGAGAATCTCTCACGAATATTGAACAAACTATGTAAGTACTTGACGAATTTGCTACGAACCTTAAAAACTCTACGAATTAGCTTAGTTCCTGTAAAAAATTATGTACATGTAGAATTGTTTACTATTATTCCGTATTTATTCTGTATTTATTACAAATTTATACCATTAAAGGCTGTACAATGAAGTGAATACATATATGTATATTATATATACATCTTGTTGATTTACTACCCATTATTTATCATAATTCACTATTATCAATTACAAATCATTGTGAATCCGACAACAGTTACGTAATCTTGCATAGTTGAACTCTCGTCGTCCAACCGCATCTGAAGTACCTAGTAATATGTATACTCACAATCAGCTTTCCTGCTCCACTGCAATAACAAAGTACTGACGAAGTGCTGACTTCACTTAAAGTCAATACTTTGCTTCCCTTATATACAGGAAGATATCTTTCAGGCTTCTGGTTCAAAAGACCAGTGGCCAACGCCATCAAACGCATCCTATCCAGGCTATTTCCTGGTTCATTGACGCCAGCATATTTACATTATGTATGTAATATGTATCTATACAGCACCATCGGATCCCCTATGATAATCACACATGGAACATTCACGTTCAGGATAAAGGGCCCTGTAGTATATATTCTATGCCATGCAGGGACAAAAGAGCTCAGCACATTACTCCCCGCACTCATCCTATCTTCCTCTACCCAAACAAACCTTTCCCCGTCCCACGCCTTCCTATACCACCTTGGAAGCTCTAATAGTAAAATATGCATAGTTTGAAGAGGATTACTATTATTTTTATTTTGGAAAAAATAACTGAATTAATTCCCCACCTTTATTTCCACCTGGACTAAATACAATGAATTCAAGAGTTTCTACCTTCATGGGTAAGTACTATAAAACATTCCTTTCTTCGAAAGCCTTTCTTGGAAATTTAATGCTATTTTAAGTCACACTTGTCGACAAGGCGCACACCCTTGTTCCATAATATACTATTCGGCAAAAAATTATATCTTATCCCGTAGATATGTACATAATGTAGAGTTTCCTTTGTGCGTTTTTGTTGATACCAGTGGGTTTTTCAACGGAACGTATATTTCTCTCCTGAGCGAGCAGTCAAAGCAAACACGAACGTCAACAACAACACTTTTTCCCTTCGGAGTGCTCGGAGTGCAAGGCTCTTTATCAGCTGAGAGTTAGTTTTTGTTAGGCTATTATACGACTACAACCTACCTGAACCTGCATTCAACTGAAAATTGCACCGTCCTAATGTGTACTTTGTGAGACCAGTCGTCAGTGTATAGTGTGAGCTTCAGAGCTTTAAGAGTAAAGGTAGAGAAATAGAGACTGTTTTTTCTGAGGAATGACTAATTACGTTTGGTGGTTCACATGTAGCAAGTAAACAGGCGAGGACGAGCAGGTTTTAAAGAGGCTTTTTTATGAGGCAATAGCGTGGTAATACTCGAGTTGTATACTGTAGTAATTATAATTATACTTCATTTGTAGGATTGGGAAAAATAAATATTCATTAAAGAAGGAACTCTGTCCTTGAACAAAATAATAGTTATCTCTCGTGGAAAGAGGGATGTCGTTCACCTGAATTTGAATAGAGCTCTGCGGGAATAACTTCACTCACTCATATATCATCACACCTGCGATCTGCGATACATGCGTTCGATTAAATAGTGACAACAGAGAGGAGGCTGGCTCAAGACAACGACGATATTAATTAGGACGGGACGACTGGACTTGATTACTGACAGTTGACAGGTAGGTAAAAAATTATTAATGCTTTACTTACTACAATCTTATTAATATTTGAGTATTATGATGGGACTTTTTTCAAGCTGTAATAATTTGAATACACGGGTATATTTTAAAAGTTGACTTGAAGGTGTCATAGGATGAATTAATTATGAAGAATATGTAATTAATTATGTGTGTGAATATTTTGAATTTACGAAGATTAGACTTGAAAATCACTTCATCAAGTCATCATCATGGACCGGGGTGACTCTAATATGGTGAATTTCCCCGAGCTGGTGGAAATAGTTTCGGGGATGAATATTAAACATGTGTTGGATGACCTGCCCTTGCCGCGTTCAAATAATGTTCCGGATGTGGTGGTGCAGGGTGAGCGGAATAAGGTGGAAGAGATTGAAGTGATTCCGGTGTTACCTAGGCCGGGTGATGTTGATGAGACGGAAGATGTGAGTCCGGTTGACAAGAGTCCGAATGGACGATATCTTGATGATTTAGATGCGAAAGGTTGTTGGTGAGTGATTAATGATTTTTTGATGGAACAAAATTTTTTTGAAATAATTATATAATTATAATTATGGTGCAGACCGAAAAGTGAAGTGAAACTGAACGCTTGCTGTACTTGTCCTTTTATTACATATTTATTTGCATGAGTCATTTTTTCTCATTTATTCTTGGTTTTATTTCACTCTACTTATATGAAATATTGCTACTTTATTGATATGACCAATATTGTGGAGTGGATGATGAAAAGGAACATTGTTGAATGCTATGAAAAATGTGATTGTTTTAAAACGATGAGTGGACTAATGTCCTTGGAATTTGACTTTTTTTGTGGGACGCCAGGAGAGGGTTATTTTCAGGGAGTAAATCTCGGGAATCTAATTATAGTCGCTTCCCTTCCGAAGTTCCAAGTTAAGTCCTCTGGCAAAAAATTGCATGCATTCCGATCTCAAAAACAACATTTTGCAGTAGACATTCCTGTAGGACTTGGCGCACAAAAATATTTTGCATGCTCATGTGCTCTTTTGTCAGTATTAATTTACTGACGCTCCTGTTTCTGTAGCTGCTTTTATTGATGGAATGATGTGTGAGATGGGCTAGGAGGTTTTATGTTGTTATTATATTATTATTACAGGGCTGGTGGTGTGCTTGAGGATGCTAGTGCTCATGGTCAGCCCGGTAAGGTGGTTGTTATGCCTGTTCATATGGACTCGGAGGTATACAACATGAATCATCAGACTCGGGGCAGGGCGGTGATCTTTAATCATGAGGTTTATTATACGTTATTTTTAATAATATAAAATCGGTGAATTGGAGAGTTGGAATGGATGCTTAAAATATTTATGTAAAATTTTGTGGGAACATTTTCAGAATTTCAATGCTAACCTGGATTTGGGTCGCCGAAATGGAACCGAAAAGGATCGGCAGAATTTAAAGCAGTGTTTGAAAACCTTAGGGTTTGAGGTGGCAGCGTATGATGACCTGACGTATCAGGAACTTGCGAAGGAGATTGAAGCTTGTAAGTATTCTTTGAAATGTTTGTCATTTGCGGAATTTTGAAATTGAATTCCAATAAGGATGTAATTCCACAGTAATAATTATTGGTATTGTTGCTCCGACCTCAAGACATTTAAACATTTAAAATTCTGGTCCTACATGTGTGGTACCTATTACAAGTTCTGTTATGTCATTTGGAAATGTCGTTGTATGGCGGAACTCTTAATCTAACAATGTTTTTACGTTGTTGATAAAATATTCATGTTGCATGTTTCAGTAACGAAAGAAGATCACAGTGACAGGGACTGTTTGCTCATTGCTGTTCTATCTCATGGAGATACAAATATGATGTACGCAAAGGATTATTACTACAAGCCAGATATGCTTTGGCAATCTTTCACTGCGGAAAAAGTACCATCACTTGCTGGGAAGCCGAAGGTATTTCTGATACAGGCTTGCCAAGGGAGTATGCTTGATGAAGGGACTAAGTTGCAGAAGGTCAGTAACCGTACTGAAGTTGACTCTAGCCCACAGAGCTACAGGATTCCTAATCATGCAGATTTCTTGATCGCTTACAGCACTTTCCCAGGTTAAATTAAAAATAATTTATAAGATTCACTACACTTTTGGTAGAGTACTTTCCCCAACTTGTCAGCGTAATTGAATACTATAATGCTGATTAAGAACCTGTTCAACTCGTATTACTGTAATGCAGGACATTATGCGTGGCGTAACACCACAAATGGATCTTGGTTCATTCAGGCGGTATGCAAAGTATTACAGAAATATGCCACGAAGAAAGATCTTTTGTCAATGATGACGGTTGTATCACGAGAGGTACGTAAATATTTATTTTAAAGTTTCATTATGTATAAAATCTACCAAGATTTAGTAATCGAATGGTATTTAACTCGATTTCCTCAAGGTTGCTCTTCATTTTGAGTCTAACACGCCGTCACTGCCCCATATGCATCAGAAGAAGCAAATTCCTTTCATTACATCAACTTTGATCCGAGATGTATACATGGTTCCCAAATGAAAGGGTCCTAAATTCAATAGGATCTTACTAGCTTATATCATTTATTATTACTGAAGTAGCAAGTTTGTAAATCCATCCACTTATCCATTAAAAGTCACAAAACAAGTGTGCTGCAAAATCCAATCTACTACTTTACGCCTGTGTAATGGATTTTCAACCAAATATTTTTTGGCTTTTAGTGGGTAAGTGGATGGATTTGGATTTAGAAGAATGAGATTTAGTTAGAATGACCGGGACGAATCAACTTTATTTGCATGTTGTTGATTGAATTTATCACTTGTTCAAACGTCCTTTTTTACTATACGCTTTGAGCTTTTCCTATTTATTATATGCGTATTATTCAGGCTTCTAGCTAAATTATTATTGTTCCTTTTGTGAAAGTTATAAGTGCTCAAAGTTATCACATTTAGGAAATGTAAAACCTTGTGAAACAAGCTCTTCCTGAGCTTAAGTACAACGATTTTTGTTACGTTTCTGACTGTAAAAGATAGTTATCGCCGCTAACTCACTCACTCACCAGAATGTTACTAGTTGCGTAGTTACTGATAGTTGTAGTCATATTTACTTATCTTCAGACCTTTTAGTGGTCAGCCTTACTACTGTCAATGTTCATCAGGATGTGTCAGTTGTTTTGCTCAACCAGGGCTGATTAAGCCCTAAAAAGCACGCACAAATGCAACACAAAGTACACAATTAGGTGTGATTAAGAAAGTGGCTAGATAGAAACTAGCCTTACTAATATAAATCTTAAACATACAATACACGCCATTTTTTTTATGATTGCGCTCTCTTTACTGTACTTACAATAGGCTTTTTGTACTTAATACTTGCTTATTCCAAGGTCTGTCTCACCGGATGGAAAACATTCCTTTTGTATTAGTATTTCTCTGCGGTTCTTTACTTAAACGAAGTTATTTACTTATCTGTATGTAAACTATGTAAAAATCATGTGTAGTGTCTAAACTTGTCTCCGCGTAACAAAAACATGCTGCAGTATGTAGTCACAGTACGTGATGGCTCATGACACGTTTCTTTGAACAGTACTTATATAATTATTGACATTTGAAAATACAAGCTTGATTTGTATCTTGATATTATGTGAAACTTCTTTAGAACCATTTGCTGCCAGGAGCTTTACATTACACTGCAGACCTTATGTGTAATGTGTAATAGTGTATTATTGACTAAAAATTTTCTTTAGTATGACATGAAATAGAAAACCTGTGAACTACCATCCAAATTGAAGAATCGGACTGTATGTTGTATTTGTATATATCATTATATCACATGCTGTTAGCCTTGACTGGAGCCTTGACGGGGGCATTTATATCCTCAAAATTATTACAAAGAGGTTAAGTAGATGCAGCCTTAACTATTTTGCTGTTAGATTAATTCTTATAATAATAAACTATATAAATAATAGATTATAATAATCAAGAGATATCTTCACGATATCACAATTCTCACAAACCGTGTGTGAATAAAATATATTCGCTGTAAAAATGTAAAAATGATTAGTCTTCTACGTTACTGTCTTTATTGACATATTTTTGGATTTAGTTATTTGATTGTGTGCATTATAAAAACTTTAAGCCTAATACATAGTAGGCTTCCTAAATATTTTTACAAGGAGTACCTTGTACTTATGTACTCTCACAATTATGCTCTTGGACATCTCCAGAATTGTCATGGATTTAATGAGTGTAGCTGATTTCACAGGAATTAGAAGGATGGAACCCTTTCAGTTTCAACTCATTAAAAGAAAGCAGAAAGTAATTAAGGAAACGACCGAGTCCAAAGGTCTAACGGAAACAGCCCCAGCGAACCTAAATGGTGGTGGATGCTTCCTTGCTATGCAAGGATCCGTTTTATTTACAAAAGCTAAGTTGAGCTCCTTCCGGACACATGTACATTCGCCCACTTCCTCCTTGTAGCTGTGTCTAACAACTCGTGACAATATTCTCTTGCGTCCCCTCCTCGCATCATCAATGCTCATCTCCTTAATTCTCCCCAGGACAGATTGACCCACTACGCTTGGCTTTGTTAAATTATGAAACTTATAAACTGCGGATTCCCATCTGTAATAATCCCGCAGTTTTGCCGCCTCATTCTTACAAGCAGATCCAGTCACACAAAGTGAATCATCCGTGCAATATTGTTTTCGCCCCGCAAATAACCGACATTCTCCTGCTACAGCGTCCCAAGTTTGATCCTTCCGCTCACAGTCACATACTGTTATGATTTCCTTCAAATCTGGAATTTCAAAGGTACAACCTAAGCCGGTGCTGTCATCACAAGATTTTGAAGCCATTTTTCGTCGAAATTCCGTATCATTTGGTCTCGCTTCCACTAACTCAATTATTTTCGTCCTATTTTGGCAGAGCTCGCCTATTCCAGCTTTCTTCCATTGCTCAAGCTTGTCCAGCTTGGAATTCCGGTCGTAATTTTTTATGTCCCCCGCGAGAACTGCGTCCGCGGTTGGTAAGTTCGCTAGCAGAGGTGATATTATTAAAACGACGGCCAACATTTTTCTATTTATATTGGCCACTGTCTGTAGTGTATAGCCTTGGCCTTGACGTCCTGTCTTGATACACACACATTGGCTTGGCCACCGCACCGTTGCGTTGACCGTCAATGTTTCCAAAAATGTGTTTTTTAAACAATGCAAGCTTAAAGGTAATAATAAAATTTATTACAATCCTTAATAAAGTATTATTATTAAATAATTTCTTACTGCAAAAATGGAGGTTTCAAATAATTTAAACTAAAAAAAAATATTAAATAAAATAATAATGTAGATATTATGCACATAGCAAATAATAATCCTCTATGATAGAAGCATGCTAAATTGGGCTAGTTAATAAAAATACAGCTCTAATAAAATTATTGCTGCACCACGGAACTATAGTAAACATTTCCAACGATAAAAAGCGAATATCAGTAACTACATAGCTTACACATGGATTTCATTTTTTCATAAAATATTTGGTTTCAAGACGTGCATTTTTACCACTTTCTGTCCTCACGAAATTGGATGACTGAGCAGACCTGAGGCATCAACGTGGGTTCCATGGTGTAACGGTTAGCACTCTGGACTCTGAATCCAGCGATCCGAGTTCAAATCTCGGTGGAACCTTGCCAATATTTTGCAACAAACAGCAAATAAATTCATTCCAATCCTTTATCCACTAACCCATTTGTAAACGATTAGTTCCCAAGGGTTTTACAAACCGTAGTAAAACATCAAAAAAACTTCAAAACCTAAAGGACCATAATTTTGACCAATAGGACCAAGCTTTTGACCAACATGACAACACCTTTGACCAATAGGACCAAACCTTTGACCAAGAGGACCAAACTTTTGACCAATAGGACCAAAGGTTGACCAATAGGACCAAACCTTTGGCCAATAGGACCAAAATTTTGACCAAGAGGACCAAAATTTTGACCAATAGGCCAAACTTTTGACCAACATGACCAAACTTTTGACCAATTGGACCAAAATTTTGGCCAATAGGACCAACATTTTGACCAATAGTGAATCTGTAATCTCAAAAGTTTTGAAAAGGAATTACGCTAGAATAAGTTCATCCAAAATGTTTCTGCCCATCATCTATTATTATATTTTCATGAGGTTTGAAGCCTCAAGCAGGTCCAGTAACTTTGTTGAGTTCAAGGTAAAATAAAATTTCCATGACATGTCTTCTTCCCGATAATATGTATATACAGTACATTATTAACACACTCCCTATCTTGAATTAAACTGCATGCACAAATGGTAGAACGACTACATTTGTTTCTGTTGCAGCAGCAACGGCTTTATCATACATTTATAAACAGTTTGTAATCTGCATCATTGCCAAGCATATCGTCGGCTAAAGTGCAAAAGGGGCTATAATTTTGTTTTTCCCATAACGTTACGAAAATTATAGCCCCTTTTG
>JAQFXU010002051.1:0-23307 GCA_034693705.1 Spatulosminthurus flaviceps
AATGTCCTTCAAAAAACCTTTTCAAAGAGCCCTTGCTCGTTAAAATCGGCGGGTATCATGAACCAAGGTTCCATTGTGAGTGAGTGTGTTATCGTTTTTTACGGTTTCCACTTTCTTCACGCTGTTTTTATATGTCTGGGCCTCTTGCATGACTTATTGCCGGAAAATGCTGGTCCAGTTTCTTCGTATACAGGTTAGATGAATGAAAGAATGAATAAATGTAAGCTTTTTCGTAATAAAACAGGCATGTGCGATTCATCGAATCAACTTTATTATCTAACCGGATTAAAGTACATTGATTGGAAATGAGCGGTGCTAAGTTGAGTTTACTTAATATCAACAACAATGCTTTTAGGATTAAAAAGTTTTAAAATCCTTGGTAAGTGTACGCATTTTCGGCGTCTGCAGCTGACAAATGCGACAATATTATCACAATTTCTATACTTGTTTCCGTGGAATGTTACGTAATAATCGCACTTCCAGCACAACCGTGAAGTGTAGCACAATTTTAACCTACATTAAAAATGTTTGGATTGACTTGACCACATAATCAGATTTAAACTGGACCGGACGATTGACTAAGGGGAGGATGACTTCATGGGAGTGTGAGTAAATCTCGGTCTTTGTACAGCTGTTCACAGCGATCGTAAATTGCTTTCGTCTTCTCGATAACTTCCTGGACTGAATTATCTACATGCGATCGTTCTACGTTATGTCCACAGACCTGTTGGAAAGACAAACGAGATAAGTACAGTTCCATATTTATCCAACTATTTTACAATGTCGTGGAAACTCATTTAAATATCATTCCACCAGTTCTCAGGCTTTTAAAAATAAGCTTGACAGGAGAGAGATATGTGAAATATTTCATTGCCATGGCGAAAGTCCTCAGTGAAGTGACCATTCGGACGAGGTGACGGCAGCACGTTCGTCAAAAAGACACGGTTTCCATGGTTGTGGATTGCATTGGGTCAAATACAGCCAATGAGGATCACTGACACGTCAAGAATATTTACACCTCTATCTCCTGTCATGCTCCTCCGCTCGTGTTTGAATTTTGAATCGATTTCAGAAAGTGCAAATAGGAATCAAACTTTTTATCAACAAGTTTTCTTCTGAAACTCTTCATTAGCATTATACTGTAATAGCCGACATGCGAGATAATGCATTTAAATTTCCTTGGTTTAAAACGAGTTTTATTTCTACCTACAAACGGACTAAACCCTGAGCTCGCGACTGCACTCATACCTTTGTAAATAGATCGTATTTATTCGGTAAGGCATACATAGCCACGTGAGCTCCTTTCTTAATTAACCACGGATGGTATTTCGCTAAAGTATTGTCATAGGCAGCTTTGCAAATATGAGTTGTCCCATCTGCATCATTGATTTGCAGGGATTTGTCCAAGAACTCGGAAACGAATACTAAAAAACATAAGAAAATTCGATTGAAAATCTAATTGTCTCATTCATAAACCATGATATTCTATTTACTTACTCAGAGATCGATGGAGTCGCAAAAGTGTTCTGGACCCGTTGGTCTCCTTATTGGATTTCGTCAAGCCAGATGACACTTCGTATTCCAGCATTGATTCCACAGTTTCATATTTTTCTTTTACCTCACTGGATCTGTACTGTTGGAGAATCTGAACTTTGCTTTTAACATCCGAGCCAACAAAGCCGAAAACAGTTCCCAGCATACAAAAGAATCTACAAATTGAAATGAGCATGTGAATCAATCATACGCTGTATTCAATTCAATTCATTCAGGGACAATTTTTAATCTTACTTGTAAAGCTGCTTAAAAACTTCAATGTACTCATCCATCATAACGGTTTCACTTCCCTCCGCCATACATAATTTAAGGTGTTTCAGGAGAATACTGACTTCGAATTCGCCAGCGAATTCGTCCAACACATTGTCCGTACTTTCCGACATTTTAGCACCAAATAAAAGACTTCCTCGTCAACTACAGTTCCAGTCCAGAATTATTCCCTAGATAAACAAAATATTACCATATCAACTATACGAACCTTGCACGTATATCAATATCAAATCACCAACGCATAGTTGTACAATCAAAGACAGGTGTAAACCAAAGACTGCACTTTTTTTCTGTACAACCATTATAATTTAATTCCCTACCCTCGAAGGCTATCAGCTTGGCTTGCAATGCACAAAATTGTATTATCATTTGCTGACGTAGCTTAAACAAGTAAGCAAGCACCAAGTTCTTCATTTTTTCTAAACAGCTGTCCAATATTTTAAAGCCAAACTAAAGCCAATTAAACGTCCACCTCATGCAAGCATCCACAGTTCAAGGAATAAAAAAGGCCAACCGAGATAGCTAATCGTATATCCAGCTACCACGTATCAAATATCAATAAAATCCTCCTTCCTCCATTGTCATATCAATTTATTGAACATACTAACTAAACCAAGGCTATCAAAACAATAAGTATCAATATATCAAAACCTCCATACTTCATATGTATAAGTATATGCTTATAGTTAAGTTAAATCCAACTTTCCTAGCAATTGCTAGGAAAAAATTCCTAGCAATAATACACAGGAAATATTATTATTCCAGGTTCAATAAATTCCCTTACAAATGCCCCACAAAAATCTTTCCTCCTAAAAATCCAACATCCATAAAACAAACCCATAAAAATATCTCTCCATTTTAAATACCCCACCCCAGTAAATAGCATTCCCATAAAAACTCATATATAATTCTACAACTAACTACAATAATTATTTACCTTCAAAAGTTATTCGCCCATTAGCAATAATTAAATAACAAATCAAGATTTACTATAAGCATGGATTTTCATGATAAAAAAGAAAAAAATACTTACGTTTCTAATGTACAGTGTCGGTTCGGTATTTCCGCGAATTTGGATGAGCTTGTGTAAATATGAATAATTAATGCATTTAAGTAATAATTTATTCTTAATTTTGACACAATTAATGACTGATAAATAAAGGAATAATTTGAAACTTTAAATTTCAAAAAATTCCATCACACTTGAGAATTTAAAACAATTTTGACAGGCACACTTGCAATGTGTAGTGTGTGTATGTATTTAAATAAAAAGAAACTTTTTAATGCAAGTGAAGTACACATATAAGAAACCTGTTTTACTTGTGCAAAGATTTCAGATCAGGTGCCTGCCAATGTCAAACCTTTTCCAATTGACACATTTTGCAGCCGAGTCGTAATTCCTGCAGGAGCCGTAAGAGGACTCAGACATTCCCTTGTGGACTTCTCACTCTCTTCTTGTTCTTGCTATATTTTTATCGGAATAAATTATTATTATTGAAAATTCCTAAATACGAAATGCTAACCCACAGCACGCGTATAATATTTACAGTAGTGAATATTTCACAAAAATCGTACACGAGTAAATTGATTATTAATAAAAATGGGAGAAGAAATTCCATAAAATTTGTTGAATTAAATCAAACATATAAATATCAAAAATTTAATGGTCAACCTATGTGAGATGGCTATTGCATGCAAATGAGCAGTGCGTTAGTAAATGACGTATGTAAATAATTCATTATTATTTTGATTGTTTAATGTTAGAGATGCAGATGTAGAATAAGCAATTAATATTAATACGTGAGCTTGAATGTAATAAAATTTGAAGTAATTATGCAGGAAACCCGAAGTAAGTTAGTGTAGTTGTTATGCGTGATGTATACTTACTTATAGTAGGGACAAATGCAAGGATATGGCAAGGTAATAAAAATTATGACTTGCAAATTACAAGAGATTTATACATGACACAACATGCCGGCAAAAACTAGCTTCCCATGGTCAATTAATGATGTTGTCCATGACTTTTAGGGAATTAAAGGGTAGTGCACAAGTAATGCTTTTTAGCTGCACTATTCGCATGTTTTGTCATTTCTATGACTTCCTGAGTGCACTAAAAAGTATATCTTTCCGGATCTGCTTTTAAATGTTGTCTATAGTGCCTAGTAAATATAAGCAGGGGCAACTGGAATTGCAGTGGAAACGTATTGATGGGATTTGGACTAGTGTCATTACTACTCTGACCGGTGTGATGTCACAAGGAATGGATTGAAGACCAAAATATTTTTGTATTTTGGTCTTGGACCGAGGATTGGTATATTATTATATCAAAAAATTGAATAGTTATAAAATTGTAGAACTTCTTTGCCTATTTAGTTATTCAGGTAGGAAAGAGTTAAGTTATCCAAATGGTAATAAAGACAGTGCCGAAGGAAATAAATCTTGTTGGCGGCTTGACATGCATTGCAATGAATGGTGTGAAAAAATATAAAAATAGGAATTTTGCAACTTTGGTTTAATTTCTAATGAATTGCTTATATTGTTGGATGAGCTTGCAAAATCCTTTCAGGGCTTTTTGTACCAAAGTTAGATGTATAGAAATTATATGCCATTGAACGTCCTCCCTTGTGTCTTTCATCTTCAAAGAAATTTTGTTAATTCTAGCATATATTCTCTTCTCGCTTGTAGAATAATGGAGTAAAGTAGGATACGAGGGAATATTGTATATGTTATCAGGATTTCGTGGTAATGAATAAACCTGAGTTTCTCAGACATTCAAATGTAGTAGATTTTGTAGCTGCAGGATTGTTATTGTAGGAACTGTGAGCAATATTATGTAGAAAATATTTGTTTGTGACTACGACTCCTTTACCTTGACACAACTCAACCTGTATTATTGCCACCCATAGTCCGATGATGCAATCTCACGTTTTTCGTTCTATACGACTTCTACGTTGTATTTTCCAAATGAATAGGACAAGTTCGGGAGAACAAAAACTAATGATAGTTTAGATTGGAAGATCATTGAAGAGATTTGCTCATACATACCAGCAGAATGTTACGTTGATAGGTAAAAACATTTTATCCTTCTATTGCACTTGATTCTGACATATATGAAGGTTGATTTAGTCTCTGATGCTGAAATTGCGGATGATTCAGTCAATCTCGGTATTACTATAGTTTACTACTGCCGTAGTTTCCATGCAAATGTTTTTCTCCCATGAAGTTTTTACTCAATTATTTCTAGCGTAAACACGCAAGTTTATATACTCTTCTAGTCTACTAACAATTAAACTACTGCTCACAGGGAAGATTTTAGTAATCACAGCATTTACATATATGCTGATAGAATGCAGCTCAGTCCGTCATCACCAGTTTTTTTCTTAACGTTGCAAAATAACTAAATCCGGCTATTCCTTTTCAAGACATATATTTTTCACATACGTGGAAATCATCATGTTGGCTGAGACGCCGTGACTTAGTAGCTGCTGTTATGGTAGTTTTGTTACATTGATTGCGAAAATATGACTATAAGGCTATAATAAGGGAATGGAAAAAATCCAAATTAAAGTTGCTTTTAATACCGTTCAAGTTCAAAGGTCTGAAAACGTGAGGTAACTCCAAAGTCAAGAGAGAAAAATATGCGAACGTAAAAACCTTCAGGTTGTGTGTGTGCTATATCTCAAATCTCATCATCAGTAACTAACTACACGCGTCATGTACATACAATTTACGTATGCACATTTTCATAGCTAAGCATGTTAGTCGAGAAAGAAAGAATGGGAATTCCGGTTGTGTGTAAGTAACTATATTATATTATGTGCCTGCTTCATTGTGTTTTATGCTTTATAGTTTATAGACACACGATAGGATTTGCTCATAGTATTTTACACTCTTTCACATTCTTTTAGATCCTCATTAAACTATACATATAGGTATACACTTTTCCGCAAACCTATGCAATTCTCTTGTAATTAATATGTTTTCCTGGTTGCCTCTATGGATAAAATGAAAATCAAGTAAGTATACTCGTGAGAGAATCATTTTTCAATGTGCAATAGAAATCCTCCGTGGAATTACTCTGTTAAGTAGAGGTAGGATGTATAAACAAAAGTCGAGAAGGGAAAAAAAAAGAATTCAAATTCAGAGTAAATCCCGTGTACACATATATGTGAACATTAGCTATGCACACGAAATTAAAAACTTATGAATACCACTAGATACTACTGCTAAGGGATGCATTCATGAGGATATTTAAATACTACATACCTACTGTGTTAAATAAATAAAAGATATCTGAAATACTCAACCTAATAAAAAAATTTGTTCCCCTTGCCCTGTAAACTTTTGCTTCTGAATTTCACCTTTGAAATGCCATTCTTCACTTGACGATGGAATCACAATGGATCCTTTCCATCGTCCTACTACACACAATACACATGCAATATTTGACACATGTTTTAGCACACAAGCTAAATCGCAACAAAAATTTTATCACTCTGGAACTAGAGGGGAACAAAGAGAGAGATAAGGAGAGAGAGAGGCATCTCTACAATCCGTTCACATATCAAAAGTGTACATGTGCGGGCACACCGATATTTCAAATATGCTTCAACACCGTTTATGTGATTGTGGCACACTGACATAGACCAAGTGAAAAATCTAAACAATGCATCATATGAATTTCGGTAGAAGTAAAAAAAACTCGTCACCGAAGGCAATTTATCGATAGGATTTTTCTATACATATATACATGCATGACTTAAGGTGAACAAGATTCCACCGATGAGGATAATAAAGCATTTTATATTCTTCCTTAGTGCATAAGTACTTCGAGAGGCTTGTTGTAAATGATTGTATGCATAGTCCCCTATGTATGCATGTGAGTCTGGAAAGTTGCTCTCCTGAGGCTCCTGTCCTATAGCATTGGCAAATTGGAAAACATAACTACTATAGGCATAAGTACCAGGTAATAGTTATGGGAATCATGGAAACCTTATCAAGGCAGATAAGAGTTGGAGAAAAAAAATGGTCGACCAAACTCACCATATAGCTTTTTAAGCCTTAGCCTTGATATGTTTTCCTTTAGTATATTTTCCACGCTGTATCTACTTCTAGTAGTTTACATTGTGTAACACGCTTTATTACACTAAGTTAAAATTTTGCAATATGCACAGGCACCCACATTTTTATTTAATTGTGATGGCTAGTTAGCCTAAGTTCTGCAGGCTCTTTCCCAGTTCCATCATACTAGTCAAGACGATGTGGTCTCTCTTTGTCGGCTGGACAGTCCTTAGTTTTGCTTTCTACCTATTCACCATCTACGTGGGATGGGAATGGGTAGAAAAGCGATTAGTTCGCTTGAGGAGTACGGATAATAATTCCCTCAAGTAAGTCAAATTACCTTTGATCTTGAGAACCTCTGAAATTTTAATTACCCTTTTCTAATAGAATTACTTTTTAATCAAAATATCATTTCAATATCGTATTCCATGACAATCTATAGTGATTTACTCAAAGCTACAACTTTTCACAAACCTTGTCCCGAGGCATTGGTTTGGGAAAAGTCAGTCTCAATGGCTCAAAATGCATCACCTGTTTTTAAGCCGTCGTTTCTTTTTCTGTCCCACAAGATATGTCAAACTCCGTGAGCATGTGAATTTCAATACCACAAAATTTTCAAATTTTTAAAAAAGCTTTGATAGAAAAAGTACATTTGGATGAAGCACGTACATACATAGATTTTGTTGTCGTCACATTTACAAAACGTTCGTGAGAAACACTTGAGCGAACCTTCATCCCTTGTGTACCTTTTACTCTTGTATTGTTGTAAACCTGTTTACAACGCAATGTCACCCTTGACTTTAGAAAGTACTTGCTAAATGGTTTTTGTATATAGTGTCTTGTTAAAAATGTGAAGGATTAATATTTGAGTGTATCTGTATCTAAAACAATAACTACACGAGAAGATGTTTTTACTATTTTTAGAAATTCCGTAATGAAGAGAGTAAAAGCTGATTTTCTAGAGTCACATGGAAGTGAAAGCAGTTTGGCTATAGTTTCGCTTGGATAATTAGCCATTTAACCTAAGATTGAATTTGAACCTGTGCCCAGAGGATAGTTTAAAAAACATACACATGAAATAATTTAACCTATAATTATTATCACTGTGAGATAGGATTGTGAAGTGAAAAAAAACCCAGCCCTTCCACAAATGATTATGAGGGAAGTGTCATTGTAATTTAAGAGGATGCTTAGATTGCATGAATCCTTTTGAAATAATAACAGTTAATTAACTGGTCATTTATACGAGTCTCAAACTATTATTACCTACTTACGTGTGGTTCTGTCCTACTTCAATATATGAAAAAATTCTGGCTAAACTAAATACAAGTGGAAAATCCTTTCTTACAATTAGCTTTACTTATTTTCTTTAAAAATGAGTATTCAATTTACCAAGATCCTCTGTCTCTCTCTCTCACACACATTATTTCCAAGCATATCAATGTATAGAGTTTCTAGGTTTTGTGCAACTCGCGACCGGTAAAGTTTCCTAAGGTAAAGGGAATAAGATGAGGAACATACTATGAGGGGGCTTGGAAGAGTAATGGCTCGTCTGTGTGTAAGGGAGTAAAATGGTTAAGCTTTTCCGCGGTAATACATTATACACGGCGACAGAAGAGCAGGTGCTGGTAAAATCTTCAAGATCCTTACATATTTAATACGGATTTACATTGCAGTTAACCTCACTGCGAGTTTAATATGAGTCTCTCCTTATATATTTGCTATATACCTATATACAATAATTCTAATACACGTTTACGTTCAACCAGACTTTTCAAATTACATTGAGCTTTAATACGCGGAGAAAAACTATACGGATAATACTTCACTCTCTGCGACTGAATGAGTTTCGTAGGCTTGGCTTTCGGTGCCCAATTCCCATGATGACAAAAGTATGTGAGTAGCCGAGGGGCATTTATATTGACCAAAAAAAGAAGTTTTACAGCTATGTGGGCTGCATATTGCTTAGGTTCTTCACACTTGGTTAAGTGCATACACAGGTATTTTGCTTTACTTCCATCTCTCTTGTCACTACTCTCCTTCAAGAGAGCACAATAACGTAGAACTTTTATACATATAACTACCGTGCGCTGGTTTATAAGACTGACTCAGAGAGAAGGGAAAGAAACAAGGGAAATATATGTTGAACTTAAAACTCTTAAACCCTTGTGTATATATGTACGTACACACTTGAAATACATATAAGTATTTAGTACATTTACTCAACTTCAGTCATCCTTTTACCGTATATATAACCCTATATAATGTATAAGAGAGCATGTATATTTGAACCATAGCATAACTTGATATATGTAAGCTAGGAAATGAATGTACTAAAAGGTATGAGGACTGCAGCTGAGAGAGCTGAGGTTTCTCTTATTCTTATATACTCTTCATTTTGTTGAAACGTTGAAAGCATAATCACGGTGAAGGTGGTAGTGGCAGTCTCTCCTTTACTTCAAATCCATTCTTGCTATACAGCAGACTTGGATAGAAGGGAATAATCCACCAGTCATTATTTTATACGACTACATGATACACTAAAAATATCAAATATTTTCTCCTCCTCAGCAAACGTAACAGACTCAACTATCGATATTTTTAATTGAGGATCAATACCTTTTTTTCTGTGATATACACGTGTGTACATTTTTTTTTCAATCCTACAATTCCTAACACCTTCTTACTTCAATAGCTATAAAAGTACATTGAAGCATTTATTAACTTGCTTTGGAAAGTTAACCGGAACTGACTTCTAATTATAATTTTTCATTCAAGATTGTGCTCTACTTGTGTTCAACCAAGACTGAATCTTTTTCATTGTCCTTTACAAATATATATGTATACAACATATATGGAGTTACAAGAGTAAAAAAAAAAGGTTGCGTGCAATATTTTTAAGTTCTCTACAAATGTTATAATATTGAGAGCGTAAATGTGCTAAAAGTTCCAAGGTTCCTGGAAATGTGCTGTCACTAGTTTTTTTTCCACATTCCGCAAAAGTGTTGCATTTTCTGAGTCGGACCTTTCACAACATTGACTTATAGTCAACAGGTGAGTGGTGAGCAGAGATTTTAAGGAGTTGTAGTATAGTATACATATAGGGTAGAGTAGTAAAAATGTGAAGGTGATTTTATCAGGAATATATGGCGAGCTTTAAAAATTAACAAGCATTGCTTGACATGGTCAAAGAGTTGTGATGTCGTGTGGCTTGAAAGTTTCAACAAGAGGTTTCAATTACAATTCAAAAAAAAAATTAGAAATTATTTTCAGTAGCGATTTCACGGATTGATGCTATTATTATTTCAACCAATGCAATGCAATGAAGAAAAAGTTAAGGAAGGAATGAATGGTGGTTATATAGACGTGTGCGTACAAAATGTGTATGTATGTATTTGAGACATGTTTGTAGAGAGGTGTAAATGTTTTAAACTTGAAAGCCATGTTAATAGCATTAGCGATTGCAAATTGTGGGCGATTATGCGCTCAATGAATTTTTATCATTACGTCAGTAGATTTATTATTTGAAGCCATGTAAGAGAATGCTTCGATAATACAGCTATTAATTATACTCATATAGTCAGCTCTTGTGAATTGTAAGTTACTGACCTCAATAATAATTATTTTGAGGCTTGTTGTTGTTCATGGTTGAATCGCATGAAGTCTCAACTCTATGAGGGAGATCCTTCATACAAGATAGTCCCAAGAAACAAGTTGCTTTGGCTCGCAAAACAACTCACAGGACACACAACCGACACATTTTTTGTACTATTTTTCAGACCAAAAACTTGATATTAGACTAATAATATTGTAGCTCTGTGTGAGCTTCAATCTTCTCTAACGTACATATATATAGGGAGCAACCTCACGTGAGGCTTTCTTCTCATAATGATGCATATCTATATATCGTACTCACTCTATCTCATCCATACCTTCACTCAATCTCTTGTCTTTTAGCCAGAAGGAGTTAAGAATCCAGTCAGAATAGATATGTTTTCTAATTCATAGCATGAAAAATAAATTCTTTCTTGAGTCAATGCAATCCAATATATATAGAGAATATAAAAGAGTAAATTCCTATAGGACAGTAAAAGGTTAAGAAGAGTCATAAAATGTAATATACAAGGGCTAAGTTAAAAATTCAAAGGAGAGTGTTTTTATGTGTGCGTGTATTGGCTTTTTTAATGTGAGTCTGTGAGCATTAAAAGCAAAAATACAGCCATGCTTGAATATTATGACTGTCGTTATTGTAACCAGGCGTAAAAGCTAATGATACCTTATTAGTTGAAATCAATATAGTTTAATATAGAATGGTCTAATAAATATACAGAGAAATTCTCTCTATATTTAACATATAGAATCATGCCAATGCCGATCTTCACTCCAATTTTCCAGGACTCTCATTCCACACCTGCTTACAATGCATAAATTTTGCCCTCCCTTTCTACTTTCATTCCCCCTTTTTTAAATAGGCCTTTATATATAAATATGTGTACACACACACACACACACTAGAAATGGATATGTACATGAAGAAGGAAGAAATAGAAAAAATAAATTTTTTATTCCTATATTTGTCAACACTGGCTGACTACTATATAACTCAAACAAAAAACATACATGAGGCTTTTTTTATCCTCTTGTTAAATCTACACGTACATGTATAGAATCCCATTCCCAGGTGTGGTGATGTGTATGTGGCGGTGGAGCTTGGTAATTTAGACTTCCGGAGACCTTGCTTTTTTCAAATAATACCATGCGGTTGAGGTGTCTTCATTTAGGAGAATTCATTCAGTTGATGTAGTAGGGGGGAGCATAGCAGAAAGAGTTATTACAGCGCATTATAAACTCTCCATGTCTAAAAAACATATACAAGACACAAACACACAAAACTTTCAACATTATAGAGACTGACACATTCCTCCAAATTATTTTCATGTATATCTTTCATTCAAAAGTAAAACCATTGAATTTCCAAACTCAAGAAATATTTTCCCATCCTCATTTAAAACCATCAACCCTTTCAATACGCTGTGGCTTTTTTTTAGATAGAAGTGAGACTGTGAATTCATTAGTAGAGTCATAAATTTTGACTTTTCAATGAAGACCATCTAGACACTTTGGGGTTGTACAAATAACATCACAATATAAGCTGTATTCATTTTTAAGCGAGTCAAAGAGAGAGAGAGAGAAAAAAAATAAATAAACTTTAAACAAGGAGACACGAAACAGTGCACTTGAGTGAAGCTTTCTATAAATGTGGCAGACAGACAATAAATTGTTGGAGAAACAATTTCAACTAATTGACAATCGTGTGAATTTGTAATTGCAAATAAATGTAGACGGACGCTGTATTAAATAATCATCGAAAATGATGGAGTGTTGGGAAATCTAAATGAAATTGGAATGGTTGGTGGGGGTGCAAGGAGCTATAGAGAAACTACAATAATTATTACCTATAGAAATCGAAATAAATTTTCAACGACACTTTATCTACATATAGCCCCCACGATGATAATCAAATAGGGAAAATATATTGGAAGATCTGAAGTGCTTTCCTCACAGGAAATATTATCCTTTCTTATTACCCTGATAATTGGCAGGATATTTCTTTATTGGCAAAAATATACACTATTCATAAAAGGCCATTTGAAAAATGAAAGCTTGCTACCCCAGTCATGAAGAATCTCACAGAAGCTTTTGTCCATCAAGTAAATCGAAGAAAGGGAGCAGTAAACCATTTTCTTCGAAAATGAGTAATCACTGTGTAAATTGTGGCAAGAAACAAGCGTGGCTAATTAAATTTAAGAAATGTGGTAATTGTCACTTGTCCGTTTGTAAGCAGTGTACAATTGGTGGACAGAACTTAATAATCTGCGGGCTTTGTCAAGCGTCAAGGTTATTTCAAACCCTAACGAGCATATGGGCCTCTCTTTTTCTTTCAAAGCTTTATTTTATTTCATATGATAAGGCATAGAGAGACAAAAAAATTTTTTAACGAGACATTTTCTGAGACTATATGTTTAAAGATATTATTATATAGCTTTCTTGTCATGAAAAAAATTAATGTTGAAAGTCTAAAGTTTTTCAACCTTTGAACATTTTGTTTTAATAATCATTGAAACTGTTCGCAGGGGAAACCACACCTCAACTAACTGGTCATTTGCTGCTGGGCAGCCTCGTACGAATACGAGGGTGATTACCAACAACAGAGTCCGAGAGTATATAGAGCATTTGGTTACGAAGCAGCTTGGAGGATCTCCTCCAGAGGTTTCAACCGTTACAAGTAACATCAAACCTCAACGTTGCGATAAATGTAAAAAATTACGATTATGTCTACACCATGTTTTTTTTCCTGTATGTAGTAAAATATCTACCTTAATAGGAGAATATTAAATGACGGTAAAGGGTGTTTTTATGATCAAGTCCTCCCTTTATGTTGCACATGCACATGTTCGTTTAGTGACAGTTAATACCAAATACCATCCTCCTTCAACTATCCCTTGCGCCTTTTCCTACCATACTATAAAAATGAGAGAGACCTGTCAAGCACTGTGTAGGTTGTTTAACAGGAACATGCTGCCGAATTGAATGGAGTTAATGGCATTATAGCAAAAGTCACCCTTTAACATGTAAGTAGCCATAAGCAGTAAAATAACATTACCGTATTTGTATAATGTTTACAGATGACAAGTTGTACCACAACTATCATGAGAAATTGACGACGACCATTGCAGATTTAGGGAAATCTCTCCATCTGCGTCCACCTAACTTTGATAATGAAGGTATTGGTCTTCTTTGTACATTCCAAGTAGCTTAGACATTTCCTATTTCAGTTTTTACATTCCCTTGCTAACTAACTGCTACCGTAAAGTTGATAAAAGTTAATTCATTGAATAAATTCCTCCTTCCTCTCTTTCTCTCTTTCCTCCTCCTCCCTCCAACTTGCTAATAATTCTGGTAAATGTATACGAAAATGGTAACGATGTAAAAAATTTATTAGATAGTCTCTGTCTGTATTTATGTACGTAGGTGCAGTCCGTATGTACACTCAACCCGCAACAGAAACGGCTGAGGAGCACTTCAGTAAGTTATTGGTGGAAGTAAAAGACGCCGCCATGGACTTGGCCCCATTTGAAGATGACCAGACTTTTATAAGCAAGTCCGTACTAGATGATGGAGAGACCATAATTACGAATGTGGTTTCTTCCCATGCCCCTACCACAACTGCTTACGAAGAAATCCTCTCAACTGCTATTTTAAACAAGGTCGTGAACGATATTGGTCTTGGGGGCGGGAGGAAGTCATTGTCGCCGGTAATTAGCGTAGTCGACTCAGCCGTGCAAACCGATAATGACGGAGAGTTGAGTGCAACCGGCAGCGGAAAATACAGTGAGTGGGCATGGTTTCTTCACGTTTTCTATTTTATCCTTTTTCAAAGGTCTTTTTTTAGCTTCTTGGATTAGTATAGAGTATAAGTAAAGTAGACATAGACATTAGACTGCAAAACCATTTGTGTAATATTAATTTGAAATGAATGAGTATGTGCTTGGTGTATATGTGGTGTGGTGGGTTGGGAAGACACAAGGAGCTTTTTCTGTGTAATGGCTCCATTTAAAAAGGAAACCAGTATGTGAATTTTACGGTTGAAAAATTCTTTTCATCTGCAGATGTCAAGAGTTGGGTAACCACCACGGATGGCTTCTCCAACTTCTCGGATGATGACATTAGCTTAGGAACTAGCAGCTCCAATTGGTCTGGCGGTGATGGAATCAATCCGCCAGTTGTACAGCAGGTAGGTTTTTAATCTCTTCCTACGTGCCTGCATATATAAAGTGTACATAAAGTAAAGTACGAGATATAATCCAGTCATTGGATACAATCAGTGCATTGTTGTTTGACTCTCCATGCACAAGCACACATTCACTGCCTTCTTTCTCATTGTATAATGTGCTAGAACGAGATAAATATTTTATGGAAGGAAACAATCTCCATACAAACACATTGGCAAAGGAGAAAAAAATATAAACACGCAGACATATAGACTCATTTCAATTCAGAGATGTTGAACTTTTTTTCTTCTTCTAAATAACGATTGTAATTTACATCACATTCCAACTCATGATTTGTAAGCAGATTCTGTTCTGTTCAAAGAGAGAGAGAGAGAGAGAAAACGATGGATAGATGCTTAACTAAAAGATGTTTGTTCCTTATGCATAATGTTACAAGGTACAAGTTGTAATGCCCTATTTTGGTTTAGCATGTGGTACGAGCGGTTGACAGGTTCAGAGAGTTTATTTGCATTGTAAATGAGCCTCATGGTCATACATATTATCTTTTTCTGAGTAGATTGAGGAACACGTGGAAATTACCTATGAAACTAATGAGACGGACTCAGACACGTCTCAAGATGAATCCTCACGGTTGACACAACAACAACGCCCCCGGAAAACCAACAACAAGAAAATCAGAAATGAGCCTGTGCCTTTCCCAGAGCATGGAGTCGACATCGTTGACTCTCCGGATGAGCTCGATGAGGATGAACCTTCCAAGAAACTCTCTCAAGTTACAGCTTGGGAGGAGAACTGGCTATTTAAAAAGAAAAAGAAGCCGATCCTTTTTAGTAAAATGGCTGCAGAATCAGTGCCAATGTTAGTTCCGAATCCCTCTGCCGCTGAAAATGATGATGAGGAGGAGGAGAATGAGAATGAGGAGGAAAAACAGTCCGATATTGAGGATGAGGACTTTATCGGAGATTATTTTGAATTCCCTGAGAATGGCAAGACTCCAAGTCAACAGGCTTATGTAGAAAATTTAGACATTATTAAGTGGCCACAGGATGTTGAAGTTGCCAGTGGCAAAACTGCACGGTTCGTCGTTACCCTTCCTGATGCTGAAAGTAAGAAACGTAAATGCATACCTGCGAAATGCATCGCTGTGTAGCAGACGAAATATCATTTCAAGATGAATGTTATGGCGTGACAGTCAATAATTAAATGTCATTAGTACTAATTATTGATGATGCTATATATTTCATCTCTATTGTCAAACAGATCCTCCACCCATTTGGCGCTCTCTGAAAACTAAACGGATATTAACATCACAGAGTAAAAAGATCGAGATTAAAGCAAGTCCTCCTAAATACACTCTTATTATGTACGATCCACAAGAAACTGATGCTGGTGAATATGAGGTAGTTGTCAAAGGAGAGACGGGATCAGAAATCTCTCATAATTTCCGCCTGAACATCAAACGTATGTAAACCATTTATCTCTTGACATCATCGTAGCACAGTCATTTAAATGCATTCCTTTCATTAGCATCCCATACGATGAAGGTAGAAAGGATAAATAATTACCCAAGTAATATATTTGTATCCTTTTTTTAGCTTTGGAGCGCAAGAAGGTTGCTCCTAGTTTCAATACCATTCCGGATGTTGTTAGCGTCACAAAATCGACTGACCCAGTTAATATCGATTTTGAGCTGTCTGGCCATCCTGAGCCTGTGTTAAATATTTTCAAGGGCAGCGAAATAATTACAAGCATCGGTAAGGGACTGCATACATGCAATATATGAACAAAATGATTGTTACACATATCCTGTCGACAATTTGTAGGCAAGATTTATTATCATTGCGTCTGTATTTTTTTTCATTTATTTGCAGATGATAAAGGGAGCGGTCGTTGGTCTCTTACATTAAATCGTAACGGAACGAAAATTTCTCAGGATCTGTCTGGAGAATACATTGCTGTAGCTACAAATACATTAGGGACTACTCGTGTAGTTTTTAAGATTCAAGATAGCAAAGAGATGAATGGCGAGGTACCTCTTGTCGAAGCCAATGAAGTCAAAGATACTTACAGTAGTATTTCTGTAAGTACACACGAATCTTTTAATGACTTATACAATACAATGGGGAGTACTTTGTGTACTATTCAGAACTGAATTAGAGTTATTATGTGCTAATCTTAGTAATTGTGCATTACAAGGTTAATCCACAAGCTGATGATGATAACAATTCGAATTCATCGTCATCATCATCCCCTGCTGAAGAAACGCTTAAAGAAACCTCCCAGTCATTGGTACTGAATGATACCCTCGAACTTGAAGACCAAGATGACCCCACTAAGAGGTTCACAGTTGCGGAGAGAGAAAAATTGAAGTGGGCAAATCCTGTTAAATTAGATTTTAATCCTTATGCACCTGAAAATCTCGCCAAAAGAATTAGGGCAGGAAGGTATGCTGTGCCAGACTTTTGTAGAATTTTCTGTACTTATAAATCACAAGCACAAAAGTAATCGGTGGTTCGTAGGCAATTATGCAAAACTCAATAATACTTGGTACTTTGCACGCATTCATGAATAATTTGTATATTTAAATGAGTATTTCTTTTTTAGAACAAGTCGTGATTTGGTCTTGGGTGCCACGAACATGGCAGATGACGACGAAAATGAGCCTGATGAAGATTCCTTCTTAAAAACTGATAAACGTGATTTTAAGAAACAAAGTACACCTGAGCCCAAAATTACACTTGTACAGAAGCCATTGAATACGATACCATCAGATCTCGGCGGTGTGAAATTACCTTCTGTAAAGCAATTGGCTCAACAATTTTCACCAGTGGTAAGTTCCGTAAATGTTGGTTCTGAAAGTAGCTCTACATATTATGAATGTACGGGTGCACATGTAAGCTTGAGATGATTTATTACATCACCTGACAAAAAATAGGCTAAAATACGTGAGCTTAAAGATTTTCATTCGCTCGCATGTATTTACTTACGTATTACTGAAGCGGACGTCAGCAGTAGGACATTAGATTATAAATTATAATGGGAAAAGTAATGGAATAAATTGGTTTCTTGAGTAGGAATACATTAGAATTTAGTAGGTAAAAAGCAAGTTTTTATTTATTTATTTCAGTCGGAAAAAATACCAACGGATTTTACTAAACCTCTGACGCCAGTCAAGGACATTGGGGGAATGAGAGGAATTCAGGTACAGCCATTTGTTAATAATGTTAATATTTTGTTGAAATCTTCTTTTTTCCGTGTAAGCGTAAGCCTATCTTATTGTCAACTTTTATCTACTTCTTATTCTCTATTAATGTAATAATGTAGTTTCGCACAAAGTTTGACACAATGCCGAGTAGACTTCCAAGTGTTAGTCCGAAGTTACCGTCATCAGATGATGAGTTTCAAACCTTCAGTAGCCTTCGCTCGAGAGCATCTGTCTCTCCTCAAAGGACCCAGTACAGTGATTATGACGAGGAATTAGAGGAAGTCCGAAACCGAAATCAAGTACGCAATTTGGCTCAGAAGTTCTTCAGTGAACCTCATCAGCGTCGATCACCCATTTATGTACCATCGGAAGATACCAAAAGTTCGCCCAGTTCGCCACGAAGAGCGGCAACACCTTCTGATGACAACCTTACACGTAGTCCCAAAGTCGAAAAACATTTTTCCAGTGAAACGCCAGTAAATCTTTCCCGAGAAATAAATCTTCCTGAGGATATCACCATTACAACGACTGATTCAACTTCAAAGCAACAAGATACTAATCCTGAGGCAATTTTAATGGACACTGGAGTCAACCAAGCTTTAGTACCAGTAACCGAAGAATCGACTATGATACAAGAAAAGCCCTCAGGAAATCTTCATACACAAGTACCTCCCATCGAAACTCACGTGCCACCATCACAAACAATGACAAGATTTAACGAGGAGTTAAGTCAGCAGCTTGAATCAACTGAGGGCACAGTGTCATGTAATACCATTGAGCCCTCACCTATTCAAATTATTCACAATGAAGAACCTTCAAGTTGTGATGATACTTCCGATGTTGATGTTATTGAAGTTCCTACGGCTGAAGCTACTGTTTCACAGTTGTCATCAGATGCAGATAATGATGAATCCTTTGTATTTATACCACCACTACCAAAAACTCCTCCACCCAAGATAAGACTGAGCTCCTCCAATGAAACTCCTTTCATGCTCATCACGGATCCCAACGGTGTAGTCAGTAATATGCTAGTCCTAGATGAAGAACTTCCCTCGGCAGACGGAGAGGTTTTTGAAGATAACTATGAGGAAGAAGGTAAAGACGAAGAGTCCCTCGGCAATGTCAACGATAATGTAGACACTAGTACGGAAAAACATCAAGAAATTGTAGAAACAAGCGAAGATGAGTCGGAAACCAATGAACTCGAAGAAGCTTCAAACCAAGGGGAATCTAATCAAGCTGAAAACAAGGCTCCAACATTGGAGGAGCCAAAACCAACTGAAACAGAGATTCTTCAAAAACAATCTGAATCCGCTGAAAAGGAAAAAGTATCAAAGCCAACGGAAGAGGAAGCTATAATTAAGGAAGTTTCCAAATCAACTGAAAATGAGCCTCAGGCAGCTAAGGATGAAGAATCTACAGCCTCTGAGCAAGGAACTTCTACTGAAGACGATCTCGCCGCACAGGTGGAAGAAGCAAAACGAATTGAGAGTGAAACGTTGCGCAAATTGACACGGCAAATTGTTCGAGCTGCTCGATTCCGAAAGGGAGGGAAAATAGTACAGGAAGAGCATTAGCCATATAGATAGAGAAGGATTAGAAGATAACAAGTAATTAATTATAGAAAGTTTATCCGCATGTATTTTTTGTTTCGTTAACCGATTCCTCGTTTCAATTGCATTGTTATTGTATGGGTGAAAATTTTGTTGAATGTGAATTTAGCTCTGTGGGCTGTCTTGCCTAAGCATTTAATTGCATGTACATATGTGCCTAAAATCTGGAACGTCTCCTAACGAAACCTTCGCATCAGAAAGGCACACAAACAAGTCTCACAAACATTATGTAATAAGAACTATTTTCCTGGTCGTACTTGTCTTACTCAACATTTTGTCCTGATTTTATGGCCTTTATGAGGTCTATAAATTAAAATTAGTATAAAACTTTAGTATGAAAAATCCTGGTTAAAAATGCTACTACTATTACCACCACCGGTGGTTTATCTGCTTCCAAAATGTGTTTTCTATGTTTTCTGAACGTATTATTCTCAATTTTGTTCTTTCCGAAAGCTTTGTTCATAGCTCCACAGCTGTATAGTAAGGTGTACTATTGATATATGAATATTACAAGTTGAATGTCGTGTGCTATTTGTTCCTTGTTTATTCTCTATTTTCCTTTCTGACTCTCTCGTTGATTCTTTGTGTCTCTTAAAACTGAACTCTGAACTGTGTTAACCAACTAATGTAACTAATGTAGTAATGTATATCATTTCTAATTTCGTCTTCTAAAAATACTCGCTGAAAAATTTCTATTACTAAGTTGCCGTTAAATGCACTTTTATAAAGTTTGACAAAAGGATTTTTACATTTTACAGGTCCATAGTCTTACAGCCCGAAGCGTTTCACGGGAGTTTCGGGAAGGACTCAAAATTTCCAAAGGACCAGTAAATACTCCACAGAATATCATTAAAATTAGCAATGGAACGTGCAATAACGGAAGTGGAGACAAAGCCATTAACAATACGAATGTGTCAAATGAAACTACTATGTTATAATAGTTTTAGCTATACTCGAAATTTAACAATCAAGGTTATTTGATTCATAACAATTAAAAATAAACATTGTTTTATTAGTTTTACAATGTTACTGTTAATATATAGAATAATATATCCCTTGAAAAATACATATATTTATTAGTAATGCATCAACCCGCATTGCATTTTTATCACAAGAACACATGCTTATCATTTAAAATTATTACATTTTCTAGAACAAATCAACAAGAACAGTATATTATCCGCTGCATATTTTTTTCCATTGCAGTGGTTGGCATTTAATTATTACAGAGATAGTTATTATAGTGAGCAACTGTTTAATCAGACTTATTCCTTTCCCAATATTCCATCCTTAATAGAGAATTCTCACTATATCCCTATGAACTCTAGCGGATGTATCAAGAATAGCAATTGTTGACAAAATCTAAAAAAAAGTCCAATATTACCACACAATTAATTATCATGGCCCACACTAATTGTTATTTACACCTTGGATGGTACATAAAAACGATGCACAATACCCCCTTGACGTAAAAGTAATTTATTTGAAAGCATATATATGTGTGTACATACTGTGATTGACATGACGATAGCTGTAATCAATCTTGAACTTGTATTTGCCTTTTTCTTTTGAAACTCTTGAGTCCTTTGCTCAATGGCCATTACTTGTGCTAACAAAAGAAGGAGCGTTATGCCAACGTTGATGAGCGTTTGCTATATAGTCAGGGTACATGTACACGTAAGTAATAAGTAATACTCTGTTCTGTCCATGCTTATTTTAGCTCTCATACTCTATTATTCGTAGTAGAGTGAGGAATAGTAACAACTAAAAATAAAATATTTCTCACCACGGATGAATATACAGAGCCATAGTCGCTGACAGGGTCTTCAAGCAGGTGAGATAAATGAAGATTCAAAGCAGATGAAATGCAGCCCAAGTACACAGCAGCAGATCCTAGCACCATCTTGAAGGCCAATTTCCTTGAGTCCTCTACACTCACTACATAGTATAAGGTTTGGAAGACTGCCATGAGAAGGAGGACTGGCTGCATTATAGCATTACCCCAAAATTTGTACCCAATGCTTAAAAAATGACCTCATTAATTTTGTCCGTCCAAATAAAAAAGTTTACCCAACAAATTTGAGCAACACTCACCAATTGGGTGGTATTCGTCCCAATATTGAATTCCAACGAATTTGGGTCCGGCTCCGATTCATTTCTTAAAAATTCCCAACTGGATTCCCTCTCAATGGTTATCGTCTCTTCCGGGATGAACATTTAGACTGGAAATTTGAGTATAGGTGTAATTTTGACAATTTTCTTGAAGTTTCAACTACACCTTGGAAAACTCGAGTATAGATAAGGAACTATAAAGATGTAAAGAATTGGATCGCTGCAGAATAATAATAATAATTGTAATAGGAAGGGAAATTGAAGCAGAGCTTGTGTATTCTATCAACACACTGAACTCAAAAAGAAACTTGGGAAGAAATTGACAGATTCCAAGGAATTGTTTATTTGAGCATTTTCTCTTTACTCAGAATGTGATGTGTTTTAATTTTTTTTTTTTGGAAACCACTCCGTTAGTTAGTAACTTCCGTTACTGACAGATAAGTTTTATAGTGCGGCTTGAGGCCTATCATATATCATATACGTGGATTTTTCTATAGTATTGATTATTATATTGATATGACCAAAATAACTTAACCTGTTCCTTCCATTTCACTCTACATGCCTCATATATGTACATACACACATGTGTAAACACACTCATATGAAAAGTTGGACTTTACTCATCAATATACTGGTAATACCAGTCTGGTATACGATACCATAAGTATAAGTACATACTTACTATGTACTCACGATCAACAATTCCTCTTTCTCGTTCTCACATGCATTTTCAACCTTCTCTCTCTCTCTCTCTCCCTCCCTATGTACATCAGTGATTCTCTTTGAAGAAAACGTTGAAGTATGTAAAGTTGAAAATTGTATGACAACTTTCGTGGACTACTAACACTCTTAATAATTCGTGTTTAGTAATTAATGAGAAAACCCAGATGATTAATTCAGCTGTTGTGAGGTATATGTACTTTTACACAACTAAGCACCGCTCCCCAAATATTTTCATGTATATTTTCATGTAGGTCCATCCATACCTGAGACTAAGTAGGTACTTCTCCTCAAGTGCTAATCAGGCTTCTTACGTTATTCAGGTAAATATTAACAATGTACTCAGACAAATATTACCATAACTTGAGAATCCCACGGGGAATTACTCCCGCTACTGTGAGCTAGCCTTTTTATTTTTATTTTTGAACCTAATAACATTAACCCTGTGTGTACACTTTCTATGTCTAATCCTCTTCAAGCATTTCAAAGCAGAGGATCCAAAGTAAAGAATGACATAAAGGGATTACTACTTTTTGGGCTATTACGCAAGTGTAAGCACATGACTGTGAAGACTGACCTTTTTTACAATCAAGAGACAACTTTAAAATGAATTATTAATTAAATTCCACGCATTACATACGCATTTTTAATGTATAGTAAGGCACTTACTTGAGCTACGGATCTCCCCTGGTCTTGGCTGATATCCATTAATTCATATTATTTTGTCAAGATGATGATGAGTGGATTTTTTTTATCCAAGCTTTCAAAGGTCATAATTTTTTTGGAGCGAGGTGAGCCTTATGATATGATTAGCTGTGTGGTGAAACAGTCTTTGAGCTTTTTCCTGTCTATATTATCAATGATTGTGATAATCCTTATAATAAATAAATAAATAAATATCGGGGCTTATACTCCAACCTCTACCTGTTAAGATCTGTCGGAGTTGTCAACCATCTTAACCTTTATTAGTTCAGTTTAC
>JAQFXU010002052.1:0-23300 GCA_034693705.1 Spatulosminthurus flaviceps
CACCAACACACACACACATACACATACCCCAAACTTTTATGTACACACTCACGCTCTTTATTTTCGAGCTCACACAGCCCTTTTACATTATAATACTCTGTAAGACCATGAATTCTCTATATCAGGCCCATGTTATTTCCTCTTTTAAATACGCTTCTCTGACAAGGTTGAAGGATTCTCCTTCACATATAATATGTATGTACCTACAATAGAAAACATTCTACAAGTGCCGTCATTGCCCTTAATTCCTGGACTTCTTCAGGCCCTGGTCACCTCACAATTACACCCCTTGACCCATCAAAATCACCCTTGAATATTCTACGAAAATTCCTCAAAATTCCCTAGGAAAAAAATCCTACATTTCCTACGCTAAACAAGTCAAAACTAACGTTAGGATGTCAAAAACATATTCTTAGAGAGTGACTCAAGAATTTAATTTATATTGTTTTCAAATCAGAAACCATTTTGATGAGGCCTTTTTTGGATTTCCTTCGTAATATACATTTCAAAATCTCTCGAGCCAATTTGGAGTGGAAATGTTGAGATATTGTGAGATTCTCAGGATCTTTCGTGATATTTTGTCAGTTTTGCCCCAAAATATGATGCTATGACTCACAACTTGGTATTTATGAAGATTGCTAAAAAATTTCCAATGGGTTTTTCTATACCTATGACATTTGGCCTCAATTGATGTTTTGATTTATGGGATTTATCAAGGTATGTATGCATGTAGCCCCAAATATATTTGATAGGATGAAATCCATGGCTTAATGAAAAGTAGGATGAAAAATAGAGATAGAGATAACTTTTGACTTACCATAAAGTACAGATCCAAAAATCCAAAAAAAATGTAAGGCGATTTTTTTGGTAAATAATATTCCTTTTTCCTTTTTTCTGTTGGCACTGTCAAAAACGTTTTCCTTGCTTTCTTTCCTCTATTCTTGGTTTTTTTCTTCTTCTTTGAACTACCAAAATATTAATCACTTGGTTTTTTCTCTTTCCTTTGTAGCATAAGTAAATTATGCAGGGGAAGAAAAAAAATTGAAAAGTCACTGTATTTCACATATAATATTTTCTGAAAAATATATACTTTTGTTTCTCTCTTCCTCTGTATTCTTGTATTTACTATGTACACACAGTGTATAGCGCTGTAAGGTGAGAGTTGATTCTTTGCAAACTGCGAGCTGCTTGTACGCTCATTCCGTGACCAGAGTCGGTCACCTACTGAACAGAGAAGCAGCGTTCTTCGCTTTCTTTTAGTTTCCAAGTACACTCATGGTAAATGCACCGACTCTGCTGTAAATATTTTTCGTGTTCTTTTGCTGCCTCGTGTATTGTATACTTATGGGAGCTTGACTCTGGTTCTCTCTCTCTCTGTGTATGTGTACTGCATGTGTGTGTGTATGCGTTGATACATATGTGCGCTGTGCGTGTATTTATCAGTGATGCGAGCTTTATATGTATGACAGAGTGATTGTGCGTACACTCCTCTTTTAAAATCCTACTTCTTATTACTACCTTGTCTCTAGTATCTAGAAATGAAGTCTCTCTCACTGGTTTGGTTTTTTTATATAGATTTTTAGTATGTACAGTAACTCCTACTACTACTACTCCTTTTTAAACACATGCTTTTTTGACTCTCATTGAATAATAATGTCTTAGTATGTGTATATTGTTACACTTTTTCCTCTCTCTCTCTCCTTCACTAATTTATCTCTATATGGAAGAGATATGGAGGAAGGTGGAGAGGTAGAAGTCAATGTAATTAATAGGGTTAGAAAAAATCATAATAATAACAACAAGAGAAATGTCACATGGATATTTTTCTTGTTATTTTTTCCCCGATTATTGCTTACGTGCTTACTCTCCGTTTCTTTACTGCATCCTTTATGTTCTTTAGTTATCATGGATCTTGATTTGGACTTGGGATCTTTCTTGTAAAAAGTTGAGCAATGGATTTTTATCAAGGATCTTCTAGGGAAAGCTTCCTTTTTGCTCTATAAAGCAAACTTTGAAAAAAGTAATGTTGTTAAGGGAAATGAGCGTGGGAAATTTTTCGGAACAATTTATGGGTAAAATATTTTGAGTAGAATTTTTAGGATAAAATCTCTCAAATTTTGGGGTACATGCTTAAAAAAAGTTTGGAGATGATGGTAAACTTTAACTCGTGATGAAAAAAAATCCCTCCAGTTATTCCTTTCGGAACGGTTTGAAATTTGGGGCAAAAATGTTGAGGTGCAAATTTTGGGGCAAAAATAGGAAGGCGCAAATTTTGATGTAAAAATATTAAAGTGCAAAATGTAGCGCAAAAATTGAACTTCAAATTTTTGGTAAAAATGTGAGGGGAAAATACCGAGCTTGTAAATTTTGAGGAGCAAAACTATCACAAGCTTGAAAATGAAGTAACCGTAAAAAGAAGATTGGATTTCAGGTCCAAAGAATATTGGGTAAGAAATTTTATCCCCTTAAAATATTCCCCTCTTAAATCTCTAGCTATAAAATAGGACCCAAGTTGAAATTTCTTTTACCAATATACTACCCAAAAGATTGGCTCAAAATATTTACCCGGCCTTCGCTAAAACAGAAGGAAAAACCCTTTCTCAAATTTCTACTACAACTTGTAAAAAATTTGGCAAAATTAACAGATGGGCCTGTAATAATTGAGGTTAGAAAGAATCGTATAAAATCCTGTGCCACAAAAACTAAGGGTTAAACTAATGGTGAAGAGAACCAGTGTGTGTATTTGTTTTAAAATTTTACAACCCTATTGATTAAGAAGACCTTCAAGGATTTTCTTCACAAACTCTACTCACTTGTTCAAATGACAGGTTGGTTGAGAGTGACCAAAATGTTACCTACTTACTGCACTTTTGTCTCCGCTAAGGTTAATATGTAACTTTTGAGGGCTTTGACACACCAACTTTCGGAGAAGGTGCAACATCCCAAACCCACACGCTATTTCAAGGGGAATCAATAATTATTATTTCCTTCACCTTTTCTTAGCTCCAATATACATATAGAACAAATACATATGTATAGGAAATGAATTCATACAATATAAATGACCCGCTATAATTACTACCAGCCCCAATTACATCTTTCAAACCCTCTCCCACTTTTTACTCCAACAAAAACTTAAACATTCCTTCCTCACGTCTTCCATACTCTAAAAGCAAAGTAAAATTATTTCTCTAAAAATTAGCAACACTCAAACAGAAAAAATGCCTAAGAAAAATAACGACTTTTTCCCCTTGCTCTCTTCCCCACATTTACTCCTTCCCAGTTATACACGCTCCCAGCTATTTTTTCTATTAATTTACAATTTGCAATCAAAGCTAATGTTTTCTTTGCATGACTCATACATAAATACACGTGCACACACACAAAAAATAATTCAACGAAAAGGAACAAACCCGACACATAATTGATGTCCTCACATTTTGCGACAATACTAATGGGATTATTCACATGAACGTAAAACCTACCTCTCTCTCATATTTTTCTAAAAATATCTCTCCATTACAAAAACCTTAACTAACCAGTTTTTACCCCCTTGCAAACTGTTACAAGCCCCAGAGTCTTAACATTTAAATAAATAGCAAAATAGCATATCATCCCTACTTTTCTCATTCTCATAATCCCCATTTTTATAATAAACTCAATGAAAATATCCCTTCCTCGCGAAAAGCATTTTTCCGGCTTCATTTATCTAGGTGAAGAGAAGTTGAACCACACTATATAATTTAGTATGTATATTATACATACAGCAAAGGGGAAAAAGTTGCTATGACAAGACTGGACGTGTCAACAGCTTGACATTAATAAACTGAGAATTGAGCTTTGAAGTCAAAACGAAAGCGGAACTGGATTAGACCTCGTTTATACACATGCAAGGATCCCATGTATATGTTTATATTGGACTTACGCACTTTTTCCCTTACTGGGGGTTTCAAGAAGACGAAGACCAAGAAAACGAAGAAGACAAAAAAACGAGGGTTCTTCCACCCAATACAAAACTCAGAAATGCATGAGTATGTACATACAGAAAAGTTACATGGACTAGGAATAGGATTGTGCAAATAAGTAAAGGGACTTATTTCTTTATATACCTATATTTTCTTGCTGTGGAGCTATAATCTAGTAGGAGAGATGGATGAGATGGAGGAACAGATTTTATGCGTGCAGTGCAACTTCAGGGGAGCCGTCCATAGCAATTCTGTAGCTGATTAAATGCTCAATGCTCTTCAATGTATCTCTCTCTATAGTTACTATGAATTTTTCTATGTATGGTTTCTACTGTTTGTGTGTGTGTGAATTTCATACATAAAGTAAAGGGTCATATGAAAAGTTGGTTTATAGTGTTGGAGTATCTAGGAGTAGTAGTTAGTAGTAGTGGTGATGATGGAAACTGTATATTGATCCGTATATTTTGGAGTAGTGTAGGAGACAAGTAGACCTCATTTCGACAGAGTGACTCTATTGGATGCAAGTCCAAAGCCTTTGAAATGCGTTCAGAGTGCGTAGGTACAAAAAGACAGGCATTGGATAGAGACAAAAGCTTTAGGGAAGCGCTCCTTTAAACAGCCTCTACATGTTATAACTATTCAGGTAAGGAAAGTGGTGTTGAGTGAGGAGAAAAGAGTCAAGTCCTGCCCTTTACCCTATGAAGAGAACCAAGAGCACCGCCTTAGACACGTTCCGAACTCTTCTCCACGTGTGAATCCACGACCTTCGACCTCAAATTTGAAGCTGTGCTATTGCTCTCTACTCTCTTGTATATATATTTGGATGTATAGCATGAGCTTACTTTTCTATATCAGAGTCTCTCTCTCTCTCTCTCTCTGTATATGAAATATATGAATATGAGCTTTACCATAAACAGAATAATTCTTATTACTTTTTATGTATGTATACAATTTTCTATATAAGATTAATAAAAAATATAGATTTTGAACATACACCATATTATTGTAGATACACACGCATCATCATACTCTAGATTTAAAAAAGTGTGTATATTGTATATGGATTGGAGCTGGGAGCTTCATAATACATAGCTCGGAAAAAGTTGTATGACAGAAAATGTGTGTAGTAGATAGGGACGAGGGAGAGGATTATTACCTATGAGTTTTTGCTGTATACGAGTCTATGTGTCGTGCTCAGCAAATAATAAATACTTGGCTATCTCGACAAGTCTTGTTGTTGGTATTCTCTCACACATAAACATTACAAGCTCATACTTTACATACGCACCCTCTCTCAGAGCTCTCTCATAGTATACACAGATGGTAAGTATGCGTGGAAAAAAAGGAGCTGTAGAGGAAAAAGTAAGATACTTGCTATACACTTTAATGGTATTCCATCCATAGACAACTTTCTACATTACTACATCCCAAGACCCGTATGAGTTACATGAGTCTGCATATGGGGACATCCAATGCATCTATATACGCACGCATTGACGCACACACACACACAATATACACAAGCTACTACTTCTACTAAACAGGTATCACCAAGTTACATTGATTGTGACTTGCTTCACGTTTACTCCATGCCTGTCCTTTATTCTGCTAATGCAGTTACGGTTCACCTTGGTCTGCCCTGTATTGGCTCACTGGCTCTATGAATGTAAATTTTGTGTTTGTGTGTGTGTGTGTGTTCGCCTTTTTCTTCTTTTTTTTCACTACCAAAATTGAACTAGTCAAGGAATTTGAAATGTGAATATTCTTCTCATCAATGAATTACATATTATAAATGGATATGATTTTTTTCTAAGCTGGCGTTCAAGCCACAAACAAGGGTATTTCCAGTGTGTACTATTTTTAAGGAGGAGAATTTTTATAAGGAGGATGGATTTTCCTTGGAATTGATTTCCAATGCAAATTTTCACTCTTCTATTAATTAGAATTTATGCGTCCATGTTTTGTTATAGTAGTGACTGAGGGAATGGGATAGGTAAATTTTGGGACTATAGATCCTACTCTTTAGAATGCTAATCAATGATAGTTTGGATAGGGTCTGTATGCATAGAAAAAGGTGGGTGAAGCGTGTCCTTTTGGGTCATTTCCTAAGACAAGGGATTGCTTATATATAGATTTTTCTATGTGATGGAGTCCCTTGTGTATAAATTCTTGGACATTATGTATATTAGAGAGGGAAGGGATAATAAGGGAGAACCTTTCACCATTATCTTATCCCCACTGCACATTAAATTGTTTGCAGGAAAAAATTGAGGATTAGGCTAACCATAAGTTGTTTAGTGGTGGGCAGGCAAGGAAAAGGGAAGGCTTTGGAAAATCTTATTGAGCAAGTCCTATAAAAATTCAAATGCAATTTACATTTTACATGCACATCACTACTACTACGACTATATACTACTGCAATAGCCTTCTCCTCTTCAATTTTTTTCTTCTTTTGCTATAGACCAACTTAATATATGTTACTACTTAAAAAAATTATCCACCAAACTTGATTTTCTTTTGGGCTATCCTTTTTATCAAATGCATAAGTATTATAATCAAACCAAGCATTGTCACACATGGTGAATGTAGATTTTGACAAATATAATTTAGAATAGTTAGTTAGAATAAATTAGAAAAATTGCTTTATTTCATTCATTTCCATTATGTCTACTTTGGTTATTCAATTTGTGGGGGAATAATAATAAAATTATTATTCCTTTCCATAGTATTTTTAGAACTTTTTTTCGAGCTTCCACGTGTACTTCTGTAAATACGTAAAAGGGTGCATAAGGGATTGGGAATATGTAGGTATAGTTATAAGAAAAATATGTGTGCGTATAAGAAAGGGGGAAAAGCGTTTTTTTGTAGAACTTTAGCAGCAGTGATAAAAATATGTAAGGTTTTAGTTTACAAAGCCCATGGATTTTCTCGTTTCATTTTACTGTTTAGTAGTTGTATGTATAAGTAGTAGTTTTATCAATAGGAACGGGAATAAACCTTTGGAAATGTAAATAGAGGCTTGGTATATGCATATACATAGAAACCATGTGATACATGCGGGCGACTGTGTGTTTAAAAAAAAGAGAAGAAAATGCAAGTAAATTCCACGTATTATCTCCTCAACTCTGTCTCTCTCTCTCTCTCTCTCCCAATATTTATTCAATTTGAAACCAACTCAGTTGGAACTATGGAGTCCTTTATTGTATCCATTGAGAAAGCTCTGGTCACATTATTTAAGATAGAATGTGCAAGGTTATTATGTTGAGAAATAAATCAATTCTTGCACTACACAAAAAATCACTTGAATTTCGAAAAAACACTCTCCAAATTTAATTATTTTCCTTTAAAATGCTATGGTTAACAAATAAATGAAAATATTACTCTCTATGGAATGGACGAGCACATAGTAGGAATGATATAGGAAATTGATGACAGCCTTTTATTTATTATTTATTAGGAGGTCCATACAGGGCTAATAATTTTCATTGTCTCGTAACATTGTGTGAGGGCATATACATACGTACATTTGTAGCGTCAATACTTGATAATCCTAATCATCTCCATAAGTTCATTCTTTGGTTTTCCGTCCGCTGTGGTTTTCCTTATTGAAGGAGGAAAAAATGTTTTCAACTCAATGTGTAAGTAACGTCACATAATTATATTACCGCCACTTCATTTTTTATCCCTGTATTTGTACACTTGGAGTTATTTCAATGGGTAAAATAATTTATGCTGATAAAAATGCACGTTACATTTTTTCGTTTAATTTTAAAAGCAAATAATTCAATGTAGAGACTTGTGACGTTGTGATGGGGGAAAATCCATGAATAATAAGGATTTTTGGGATAAAGGTTACAAAATATTTGATCCTTAAAAATAATAAATAAAAAAATGCATGTGTTATGTCCACAATGTTATAGTATTTGTAGCTACTTAGAAAAAAAGGAGGAAAAATTGTGAGCTTCCGCGTCGGCTACGAAACTTGCTGTGCAAAGTTGCATCCTCGAGTATTTATAGATATAAAAAAGATATAGGTTGGAAAAAGGATACAAGCCTTTCCCTTGTCATCCTTGCACTTAATGCAATGGAAGCGAATGGACTTGATACGGACTACTGGAAATGGCTAAGGGTAAGAGAACTGTTTCAGGGTCAGGGAATTGTTTGTATTCCAATCCCACCTGCCCTATCCTCTCTTCCCTACATATTTTCACCACTACTGCTGTTGCTGCTGCAACTGAAGCGGAAGAGAAAGTTACGTACTTTCCCTCTTCCTGCACTTCCCTTCACTTCATCCCATAACATGCGTCCATATATTCCAATGATATTTTACACGGTTTATATCTAGGCTGAGTGAGTATCCTCTTTCAAAGACTTGGGATATGAAAGGGAAAGTACAAGCTGACAGGGACATTTAACATGGGCATATTTTGTCAACAATAATAATATTTCTTTCATGCTCAGCTCATGGGATGAATTCAAGTTGACCTTGACTAAAAAATCCTATGACTTTACACAATTATTGCCTTCACATGGAGCTCTCTGTAGCCTTCCCAGTGCAATGTGATAAAATAGCCGAAAGTTTCCCAAGGCTAGAAGTGGCTGTACACAGAAAGTTGGCAAGTACTTTAAGTGAGTGAGAAAATGAGAGAGGGCGGAAAAAAATATAGAAAATTCCTTATGAAATTCATTAATTTTACTTGAGAAAATTTTGACATTTTATTCTCCTATTTTTTATGTTACTAAAATATAGGCTTGAATTTATCCAGAGGATTAATTCTCGCTTCTTCGCTTTATATACGTATCTAAAGTTTCATCATTGGAAATTTCTAGTAGCTTTAGGAAATTGCATTATAATGTATAGGTAAACACGTTCATGGAAACAATAGTTTTTTAGCACTTGTCACAAAAGCTCAAATGAATAAAAGTCCTTTAAAAAAGCCAATGACTGACTACACGTGGAAAAATGCTTTATCATAAAAATTATTACCTCCTAAAAATATCTCGACTTTTTTTGGTACTTGATGGAGGAATTTTTTAAGAGTTTTTTTTATACTCTATACGTTTGTGCACAAGTATATAACTGTAGGATTTTTTACATGCTCTGAGAGTATACAGCCTCGAAATAAATTGCAAACTTGCATGGAAGATTTGTCCTTTGACGTTATATATAAAGTGCTGTCAAATATAACAAAATCCCTTAAGTTTTGCTACTTTACAAAACTTAAACGTTCTCTGTGAAAATTCCTCTTTTTCAAGGGGCTCACATGTACAAAAACTTCCAAAATGGATAAATGGAAGCATAATAGAGAGAATATTTTAATAAAGTGCCAAAATATACAAAAATAATAAAATACCAATTCAAAACTTTTCCATATGATTATGATAAATTATTCATTTGTAGAAAAAAAGATATAAAAAATAGCATAATAAATAATATGTAGTGGCGTACCAAAAAAACCTTTAGTAGCTCTTCTAGGTTAACCATGAACAGCTGACAGGATATTAGTTTAGAGAGAAATATAGAGGCGAGAGAGAGAGAGAGAGAGCAACCTGTGTGCGTGTGTCATGGAACCAATACATAGAGACTAGAACCGTACATGTGCCTAAAATTGGGTCAGATTAGTGGAAAAAAGTTGGAAAGTAGGCAAAGGCTCCAGGTTTGAGATAAAAGGACGTGCGTAGTTAGCGGCAACTCCTACGTAAACGCAATATACCTAGAAAATGTTACTTCAGACTTATATCTCTACTGCTATAACCGCTAAACACTATTCTTAACTTCCTATTTCCCTATATAGTTCCTCGAATTATTATTATTATGTATTCTCTCCCTCAAATAATATTGCTCCACCACATCTCCTGTAGAATAAACCTTAACTCACGTAACTTGATATAAATCTACGTAATAAAAGCTTGACTTGAGTGAGGGACGGGTACATTCCTTGAATCCTTCTAACATAATGTGCTTTTCCTATTTACCATAGAGTCCACTGTGCATGTAAAAAATGCCTTTTAAAAAAAATGTGCATAATATTTTTTATACGTAATTTCCTCCTGTTTTTGTATACCTTGCTTGTGAGAGAAAAAAACGTCCGTGCTAAAATAAATTTCTAGGGCTCGACCCCCTACAACTTTCTTTCATTTTTCTTTCTCTCTTTCTTTCACCTTTCAAAATATGTATACACGTGCAATCATATGCCATTTGTAGTAGCTAGTGCCTCTGTGGCGGTAGTAATAATAACAGCTACATTTTTGAAGAAAGAAAAAAATGCATTATTGATATTTTTCCATCATTATTAGCTATGTATAAGATTATCGTTAGGAGCTCAACTTTTTGTCCCTGGAGTTGTGCAATATAAGAGCAGGCTCTCCCCTCTCACCTTCCCATATGGCAAAGTCCATGCAGCAAAATGACATAGTTGAGGATGAGTGTGACAACGTTACAAAAGGGACCAACTATAGAAGTTTATTTCTATCTATGAACGCACTTTCCCCATGTATGTCAATCCTTGTTTATTACATAGTGTATTTGATTGCGGCGCGTGCAAGCAGCCTGAACTCTAAACAACGTTAAAAATGTTTTCCACTATAAGCATTCCCCTCCTTTCCTATGTGCCTAATAATTCGTACTAACTTATCTTTAACTCGAATATTTACTGACTCTATACATGTACATGTCATATTACATATAGACAAGTTTAGCCTCTTTTTATTTAACAAGTACATAGATTAGTCTGATTATAATTGGGTAATAATAATTACACCAAAACAAAAACAACTCCAATAACTGCTCCCATTTAATGTCTCTTATTTTTTGTAACCTTTTTCCTTTTAAATTAGTCAAACTGCTATAGACAAAATTTGCACTATTTCTACTTAAACCATCCAAAATTTTATAGTGTTTTTTTACTGTGATTTTTCTCTATAAAAATTCTATTGACAATAAAAGTTTCGACAAAAAAATTAGAGAAAATGGATAACAAATGATTTATGATGGCGCATAAATCATTCACATTTCTCAGGAACTTTCCCAGTTTGGGGGAATTGCGTTTTTAGTTTAGTGTAAGAAAAGGAAAGCATATGGAAATTTGGACTTGTTTGGGAATTTAAGCTTTTAGACTCATAATGATTGGAAAGGTATAAATATATAGAGGAAGTTGCGTAGAAAGAAGTTGGTTATTTGGTGTTGTTGGATTTTCTAGAGAAAATAGCAAGGAAGGTTGTTGGAGTAGGACTAGATATAACTCTGAGGTCCTTGCTTTTGCTAAATGCGTGGAATTGTGCACGTCCGCCTTTGTTTATATGTATGTACATGTATCTACGTATGTACGTAGAATGTTGTAATTGGTATATAGAGCTATAAGGAGAGGAGGGCGAAAAAAAAGGCTGGGTCTATAAAAAAGGCACTTGAAGAGAGTAGCAAGTTTTTGGGTTGCTTGTTTTGGTACTACAGTATGTATATACTATAAGAATAATAAGGGAGATTGGGATAGCATGGGAGAAGCCTTAATATTTTGAAGGGTATATGAGCAGTGTTACATAAATGGTGGGGATATAGGAACACACGCGCGACCCGGTTTTTAGGAGAGAGACCCCCTAAAGTAACCCGGGTTGCCTCTACTCCGTCCTCTTTAAGACATGGAAGAATTTTTAGCATGGAAACTTCTCAACTCTTCATGTGATGGACGAAGGATGGGCATATAGAATATTATGTGGAATTGTGTATGTGTGTGTATAAGAGAGTGAGTGAGTATAAGCAGTAAAACCGGGTGGGTTCCGCATGGTTCGGGTGGCAGTGGTAACGGTCGTAGTGTGTTGAAGTGTAATGGAAACAAGAAACGCAATGTCCTGACACCCACAGCTCTTCCTTTCATTCCAGTCGATATGGAGTACACGTGGAGTCCTTGGACTTTTACCATTGTGCCATCCAACTGATTCACATCCATGTCCTGCTTTCTTTAAACATTTCCCTCACTCTTCTTTATAGAGTCTCCATCCTATCGTCATTTGCCCCTGTTTTTCTCTCTCTCTGTCTCTATGCATGGATGTACATAAAGCTACGCATTTGTACGCAGATAGTACTGGGAGAGGGACAGGCTATCTAGGATAGTGTGTACTAGCGTAAGAATAATCACCGCATCATTCAGAGTCCATGGAAGGAATGTACTAGAAAAATCTAGTGGGGAATTATATGGATACAATGTAGAGGCTTTATATACAGATATGTGCGTAAGTGAGGGGCTATAAGGAGAAATGTAACTTTCCAAAAAGCCTTTCCGTATTATCCTTATACCTTGTAACCTAGATAATTTGCAATTCCGTAATCTCGTTCGTATGCGTACTCAAACAGTAACTTCATTGGCCTGTGATGTAGTAGTTCCTTGAGGTTGAAACGGATTCACACAAGGAACGTCATCATCACCTACATACCCAAACATATCTCTCCACGTTCAAATAATACTACTTTTTTTCTGGCTCTTTTTTCTTTAGAACTTCCTTGCGTAAAAAGTTTCCAGCAAATTCCATATACTTTCCAAGGATCTAACATGACCTGATTCATCTTTTATGCTTGACTGAGCTAGACCCGTGGCAATGTGGTGGGAATGGATTGAGGAGGCATTTGCCCATTTATTATGTTGGGATTTAGGAGGTTCAAAAGGAATATTTTATTGAGTTTTATGTGTGTGTGCAAATACTTTTGAATGAGCAAATACTTTAAGTGTTGGAAAATTCTACCTAGGGTGGATCAACATTCAGGAATTTGGTTTGGTTGGTTAGAATTTTGGAAAAATTTGTAAAATATTTGTATGGTGGGGTCAACATTTCCGTTGCGCTGGTCAAAATTTGGTAAAATTGCTTACTCTTGCGGTAGCATGAAACAATTTGGAAAAATTAGTCAAAATTTCGGTAAAGTTAGGCAAACTTTTGGTAACTTTGGTAAAAATTTGATAACTTTGGTAAAAACATTTGTTAAATTTGGTAAAAAATTTGTTGACTTTGGTAAAAATTTGGTAACTTTGGTAAAAAATTTGGTAACAAGTGTCAAAATTTGGTAACACTAGTAAAAAATTTGGCAACATTATTCTAAATTTTAGTGACATTGGTGAAAATTTGAGGGAAAATTAGTCCAAGTATTGATTTTCATCGCTCACTAATTGCGTCAATGTGACCAAAATTTGTGCAGTATCCTCCAAAGTCCTTGCTATACAAGGGTTAAAATTTCCATAAAATAGGCCGTACAGTATAATATTAGTACAATATATGGCAAGTGTAGAAAATCTTGCACATTTGGACATGTCCGCAAAAGCCAATGGCTAAAGCATTGGGGGGTTTCCCATAAATATTAGTTTTAAAAGTAATCCCTCGATGTAAAGATTTTTATTTCTGTGGCCTTCTACGGTACCAAGACACATGCCTCTGTTGAGCCTTGCTTACATGCAGTTAAGCTGGACTGTATAAGTAGAATGTTACTATGCATGCAAGTTTTTGGTATTGGAACGGAGAATGTGCGTTTTCATGTTGTAGAGCAATTAGGATGCCTTGAACTGCAATGCAAACCACATTTGACTGTTTATATAATACAAGTATAAGGCTTTGGAATCTATAGAAAGTTTTTAGTCCGTGCTTCTTTTAAAGAAGTGTGTAGGTAATGTTTCCAGAAGGTCAGACCTCGGCATTGCTTCGTGCTTCTACATACATAAACGTTAGCTGTAGCTCTGTAGTAGGTATAGTTTTTGTTTAAAATATGATATTAGGAAAAGATAAAAATTAAATGGAAAAATTAAAGTCCCATGGAATTATGTAATTTTTTCAAGAATTCCCTCTGAGCCAGTGATATAGAGGAGCGGAGAGGAGGAATGCACATGTAGTTCCAACTTTTCTCTTGTCATTGTCCAATAATAGCTGGCACAAATACTGTAAACACTTTCCACTTCCACTTCCTTGTATCTTCCCTGTTTTGGGTTCTAAAACTATCAAAGTACAGCTGCGGCACGTGCAGCTTTAGTTCTCATTGACGCGCCATCCATGCCACACTGCATACTCCTACTAGTAAATGTAAATGCTATTGAATTAAACCTCTATGTATATTTTATGTACCAAAAGGCCATGACTTTTTCTCCAATTCATGTTCCTTTAGATTGGCCTGGAGTATTTAAGTGAAACTAGTGAGTTTTTTCATGCACTTCTACATAACTACCATTCCATTCCATTTTAACTCTATAGCATTTTTTCTTATCTTTTTTCACACTTCCATAATTATTATTATTACTTTTACTCTCAGTCACAATTGTAAATATACAAGTTATTATATGTAGATTTTTTCTATTTTTGACAGCATTACAGCCTAATAGTAGAGTTTGGACTGAGAAATGCCGATATATAGCTATTCGACCTTGTCCAGCTAAACAACACCAAGTTTACATAAACAACTTTGACAAACATCAAAACATTTACACAGACAGACAGAAAATATCAGTCCGGAAAGTCCCTGACTTGGTAATTTGTCCATAGATTAATAAACTTATATAAATTTCTGTGGTAGAATTTAATGACATTTTGGCCACGGAAAGTTTTGTCAATGTGACTGAGTACATTTTGGGAGAAGCAATTCAAATTTTGGGCGATGAAACTGAAATTTTGGGGATTGAAAACAAAATTTTGGCCGATGCAAACGAAATTTTTGGCGATAAAATTGAAATTTTGGGCGAAGCAAACGAAATATCAATTAAAAAATATCCAGCTCATAGAGGTAACATTCTAAAACCATTGGACATCATTCCATATGAGTCATCACACTATTACCTAAAATAAATATTTGCTTACATCATTTCGTCTTATATAGGAAAATTGGCATTTCAACAAGCATTTAATCACCACAATTTTCTACAACTTTCAACATCATACTAAACCTTGGACTTGTCTCTTTTCCTTTGCCCAAAGTAACTCTACCCTCACTGACCCTGACTTATGAAATGAAGAGTGATTCCATCAAAATGTACTGTACATATACAACACAATTTAGCACAAATTATATTTGAAAAATAATTTCCACCCTCCTCTCCCTTCCTGCTCATAATTTCTCAAACTATACGCCTCCAATAATACCATATAGTGTAGTAGTATGCACTGGAAAAATCAAGAGAAAAAGTATGCAGAGCTTTAACATAGAAAGTCTTGGTTGAGTTTCCATCCATCAATAGTAGAAGAGTTAATATATAGGAAGCAGGGATGGATCTTGATCTTGCAATAAATACATTGGTATGGTTCTTCATCTATAGTATGTATAATCTGCTAATGTGAAGAGCTTAAGGTCAACCGGAAAGCTTGAGGAGTATAGAGAGTTCATGTAATTATACGAGTATAACATATACACGTAATGTTATTAATATATAAGAATGAGGAAAGCCCTTTCACTTTTACCTTGCAACGCATAATTCCTATCTTGAGAATATAACATGCTCATCGCACATGCTTACTCATTCTAGCTTGGCACTCATCCATATAGCCTGTCCCTGCAAAGTCGAATGACTTGTCGTATTACACATTAAAAACACACACGCACTCACACACACACAATCATAGACACACGCGCATTTCAACCTGGAGTGAGGTGTTCATTTGATAATAATTGATTATAACCTACTCCGTGAGGACTTCCTTATTAAAATCCTTGCTCCTTCCATTATAACACATTTTCCCATGTGTATATTCACGTATATATTTTTTCTCTGGAAATGTGCTAAAATCCTATGACTAAAAAAAGTCGAGCTATTTTTACCATTATAAATAGTACATAGTACGCATTCTGTCCAAAATAACTTTCCTTTATGTTATGCGTAGTAGGTAGGTTTATAAGCATAGGATGTTTTATTATACATAAGGTCCTCCTATACAAGTCAACCTAATATTTATCATACTAAAGAAAGCAACTGTTTCCGGCATCCTTACCTTTATCACTAGGTGTTTTCATACACTAAAACTAATTTACGAGTGTATGGTCTGCATAAGGGGAAAAAAATTAGTATTGTTTTATATATGTAATCTGGAATGAAGAGTGAATCAGTTTACTTTTTATTATGTACGTAATACAATCATTTTTTTACACTTGTTCTTTATTGCAATAGCAGTAGCTGTAATCCTATTCTTCGCACTTTCCTAACCCTCCAAAATAACAAGAGAAGCTTGTAAGTTCCTCTAGAATGATCATTTACATGCGTGTGTTTACTCAACTTTAGTGTACATGTGCACGTAAATAAAGGGAGCATATCTAGAATAATTCACACTTGTGAATCATATTTGAAGGAGCCTATGATATTATAAAAGTCATAAATAAACAAGGTGTGAGTTTGCCATGATAAGGATTATATAGTTGTTACGTTGTTAGTGAGTGAGCAGAGTTTTATATTAATATATAGAGATAAAAATGTCTTGATAAATATATTTTATATAATGTAATTTCCCCATAAATATTTCACCTTTCGTTTATTTATATATGTTTAACATGGGTTTTGACACAGCTTGAAATGGACTTACGCATTGGAATAAAACTGCTAATTTCTACGAGATTAGACAAGGCTTTTGTTCTACTTTTAAATTTTTTCATACGTACACGCACTTTTTTTAACCTATACACACATTACATAGACGCCCATGAGAAATGAAGCTTTAAGAAAATTTAGAGATACACGTAAAATATATTAAGCTTGATTTAGCAAATGTTTTAATTTTAATAGGTTCTGGTTAAATACTCAGTGAGCACATTATATTGAAAAGAGAGCTTGTTTTTTGAAAGGATTGAAAGTTCCGTTGTTTCTGCTACGTATTTGGCGCACCATATCTTTTTTTACTAACTTGACCCCTCTTAATCACTAGGACTGTTTATGAGCTATGCCATTAATAACTACAGGGAGTAGGATATTTCTGGGGTTAAATTATACGCAGACATTAAATACATAGTAAAAACTTCATGTAAGGAATAATATATAGAGTGGAGTTATTTTTAATAGTGCGTATATGAGTTGAAGTTAATGGATGCTAATATATGGGAAGTTATTTAGCCATGGATAGGGATCAATGTATTTTATGTATGCGTGTGTGTAGAATTCTTTAAAAAAATTACATGACCCATGAATGGGAATAAGGAGTTTTAAAAAGGTCACAATTATCCTCCTCCTTTAAGAAGCGAAAACATATTGATTTGACATGAGGTTTAAAAAATGACCCTGAAAAATTTCTCCTCCATTGTTTTTACTAAATGGGCAATGTAGTATAAGGAATGACGAAAAGAAAAGATATGTCGTCTCTTTGACTAGGTTAAACTTGCTTGGACATATTTCCACAGATACTTGAGCATTGCATATACATAGTGATTAGTTGGGTGATGATGTCCATCATCTGCCCATACTGGTTGAGTGGTTCATCAGCTTTGACAAAAAAGTATATGGCTTTGTATATTTCACATATATGAGCCTCAATAATCCAACTCCCAGAAAGCTCTCCTTTTAATAATAATAAGGCTAATGAGAAAAATCTCTGACAGAAAGTAAGTCTAGAATTATTGGAAAGCTCCTCGTCTTCAATGAAAATTAAACTACTGCAAGCATTATACTAAAAGCGGTACTTACATGTACTAAAATAGTATGAGAGATTAAACTACAAAGGATAACCTGGAATAATTGAAGGATGAGTGTAGTAATAATGGGTAAGTTTAGGCAGGAGCAGATGAGTAAAAGGATATGAGAGTAACCATGGAGTAATTTTTGCCATGGAGGTATATGAGAATATATGTAAATATTTTTGTGTTATCTAAAAGGAGTAGAATAAAATATATGAGACATGTAATTTTATACATACCTAAGCCTACGCAGAGAATGACACATGGTATAGCTCAACCTGAGAGAGATAACAAAGTTTAGCCAGAGACACGTGTAAGATCTTGAAAATCTCAAGTTAACAGAGAGAGAGAGAGAAAAAAACCACGTACAGGTCTCACGCTACATAGGGATACACAAGATTTCCTCTCTTTATTATAGCCTCTAAGCTCATGATAGTTACTGGCTTGTCAGGGCTAAAAAAACCAGTGATATTGGAAATGGGACTAAATAGTTGTTTTTTTACCGTAGTTTCCATACACACTCTTCTTGTAATTTCCTCTCTACACACGTACGCAAAGATTCTTGTACATATAAGTTGCGTACAGATTCAAGGGTCATTGTGTAAGCAAGCAGAGGTAGGACCTATGATGATAGTAATGCTGAAGGAAAGGGAGAAATTGTGGAATCATTGAGAAATTGAAGTTCATTACTTTGTGAATGTCAGCCCAACTTTTCACACATACACACACTTTTAAATGAGGAGTAATTTTTTTCTCATGGAAAAGAATGGGATGATGCGTTGTTATTAGTAGTAAGGACAACATTGTTTTAATGTAGTCATTTACCTTGTGCGTAAATGCTATTATCATTTTTATACATATTATATACATGGATAAAGCTTGTATTACTACACACGCATGCACGCATATGTATGTACACACTCAGAGCCGTAACCATGGCTTGGTGGAAGGAGAGCGAGCAGAGCCCATGAGTTACCATACAGTCTGTGAATAGTGCTGTATTTTTATATGTGTATACATTTATACGTGTATAAAACCCATAAAATCACCCACTGCTTTATATTTCCCGTAATAAGGCAATCCTCTTTATACGCACTTCCGTATCAACGAAAGAGTAAAATTTTAGTCTTTTGCCATGAGCCATGAGAGAAGAGACTCTCCTGGCATTGAATCTTAACGATGGTAGTTCATTTTTAAAGGTCTTTTTAACCATCTCCACGAGTTTGCAAACTCGTGTGTGTAAATTTCTGTATGTGCGCATCCCAATGTATACATGTAATCTCTGAACTAGGTGAGTAGGTATTTCTATTCTAATGTCCACTGTTGAGGTTTTATCTCCATATATTTATATAATAAAAGTTAAAAGTTTCACTTTTTTGGAGGGGGAAGATTTATTCTATTAAAAAGCTCATATTATGTATGAATTTTTGAAGGTAAAAGCATAATTACATATGAGAATTCCATTAATATAGGATTTATCATTTTAGACCTTGTGTGTGGATGTGTATAGCTTGTGGAGCGGAAGGGCAGACTGTGAATTGGCTTATTGGCACGAGCTTCATATTATTTTCCATTAATTCTCCATGTCAACAGTGACACGGATTTTAGCACTTAAGATTTAATTGAATTTGTTAAATTTCTAAATATTTCCTTAAACTTATGTATTTATGCGTAAAAATACATAGCAAATATGGGGAACAATTGTTGCGGTGAAGTCGGATCATTATCTGTATTTGCTCTGTGCCCTTACCCGAACCTTTCCTCTAGTCATAAATCCCACCTTTACTGTACTATTGTAAAATGTATAGAGACGCCAAAATTAAAACCCTTGGTTAATTTCCATGTAAATTTATGAAGAGCTATAGGACTAGCGGTAAATTGATAGTAGGTAAAAACAAGAAGAGAAATGGGACAATGTTAAAAGGTAAATAGAAATTCCTATATTATTTCAAGCATATTTTTAAAGGACGTGTGGGAAAATCTTGATGGGTACTATTAAGCTCAGTGTAACTGGATGGACCCAATGAGAGTCAAGTACAGAGAGAAGAACTCTATAAAAAAAAGTATAATATAAGTTCAATGGGAAAAAGAGATACATAATCCGGCACACGTGGACCGCTGAGAGATTCAAAGTCAAAGGATAACTTTGACTTTGAATGTCATGATGATGAGGATTGTGTAGCACAAACACCAAAAAAATAATAAACTTTGCCTGAGCATACAGACACAGAAACACACTCTTCCTTCATCCCCATATACACACACTCTCTAATCAAGTTCAATAACTAACGCATCACACACTAGATTAGCCGTTGGTATTGAGCAAAAACGCAAAAATTCCTACACTTTCAGCAATATCCACTCTATGTAATATGCTCTGTATACATATAAGCTCTACGCATAAATATTACATGTACTTGTATACACATGAAACATATCTCTACTGCAAGGCTACGTATACTACAGCTTTTGTGGCTTTTTCTCAAAGGGGAAGAGAGAGAGAGAGAGAGAGACACATGAGAGGCCATGGCTATGAGGAGCGTAACTCACTATATATGTCAGTCATAGAGTCAATAAGTGTGAATGAAGCGTAAGTGAGAAAAATGAACGTTAAATATTTGGATCATATATAGCACAATAATAATAAAATGTGCTATTTAATATAAGGGAATCCTCCTTATATTTCTATAGGGAGAAGGAAAAGTTATTAACACGAGCCTAACTCCAGCATTGAATAGAATTTTTTCAATGTTCAATGCAAATATAGTCAAAAAAACAAGATCAGACAAATTTTATAGTTTCAAAGTCAACCCAAAAAATTTCATTAATGTACATGCTTTTCGCTTTAATCACCGTTACGCCTTATTCTGTGAAGCTTTTCTGTGAAGCAACAAACAATCATGATTACGACACACATTTAATTACCCACAGTAGTGTGTAATTCCTTGCGCTTGGATAGGCTTATTAGTTTGAAAACAAAATATAAGTTGTTTTTACTTTAACATACATTTTATAGTAAATAATGATCAAGCCAAGTGATTGGGTTGAGAAAATGTGAGAAATAAGAGGACTTTAAGTAATTGATAATATAAGGAGCAGGTCTGAGAGTGTGAGCATTCATCAGCGCAGTTCCTTGCTTGATAATTATTAGTAAATGAACGCAGTGTAAATTGTATTCATATGGGTAACCATTATATTCGAGTCCAATTAAATACCCATGATTTTTCTTGTATATCCTCAAGCTACAACCATGGATATTTGTTGTTATCATTTGATATGTAAATTATTTTTGAATTATCCTTTCCAGGATGTATCAATGGTTTTTGAGACATAATTTTTATCTTGTCAATTCCTATCCAAACATTCACTTTGCCTCGATGTATGTACATAATGACAAAAGTGGAGTTGTACGTATGTACGTATGTGTGTAATGTAAATATATGATATGTCGTGTGCTCACAATAAAAAGGCTCGGTTACAAAAACTCATGTTTTTTCTTCTCTTCTCAAGTATCTCCCAACATTGTTGTGAGGATAGTTGTTGTGGTTAAAGCAAGTAATAAATGTCTTGGTGACGAATGCAAGTATATGTGTAGAAAAAAAGAGAATACAGATAAAGGAGAAGAGGACAAGATTTCAATATTTGACATGAACGTGGATCTTGGGCAAAGGTGTTGGACATGTTTAGTTTTGATCAAGTCAGTTCTCTCCTATTTGAAATATGTCATTGAGTCTCATGTAGTATCCCTTCCCATTTTAATTCTTCTTTGTCCAATGAGGTAAATCTAATTAGATGAAATTTTGACTTTGAGTCAATCAACACAGTGTGAGATTTGACCCAAAAAACGATTTTCCCACAATACAAAGAGCACAATCCTTGTGAGTACAATGCAAAGACATTGTAGAAAAGAGAGAGAGAGAGAGGAAATAATACAAAAATCATTGCCCTTTGAATATGGAAATTAATTTGAAATTATTTTCTTTTTGATTGACAAGATAAATTAAATGGCGAGTGTAATAATTGGTCCAAATAGTAAATGAATGGCAGATTCTAAATCTTTAGCCCATTGGCGTAGTTATGGAGATGATGCTGTAAGAGATGAATTTGGAGATGTTGAGTGTAAATAAGCTTAAATTACTACATGACAAGCATAGAGCGAATTCATTTTCTTTGAGTTGGGGTAAGTATTTTCGTAGAGAAGGGAATATCTTTTAATTGAGAGCGACGAAAAAGTTGGAGAATTTAAATAATGCTTTTCCGCAATGTACACGAGTATGTAGATAGAGCTAGGCGTAAAATAGATGAAGGTTAGGAAAAATCTCATAAACTTTTGTATATGAAAGGTAACAGCTGTGTAAAAAAAATAAAGAAGTAATGCTGAAGATTTCCAGCATTGCGTCTGCTATGCTGAGAGTCCCACTAATAAATTATTGAACAGTTTACAATGATTCTTTAGTTTTTTTTAGGTTAGCCCGTTCTTGGACAGAATTTTTTAACTGTTGTCCTCAAAAAAAGGTGGGGAGAGAGAGAGAAAAGAGGTATTGGAAATTAAATGTCATTTTTGTAGTGTACGAGGAATTGACCTGAAAATGCTAATAAATGGCAGGGCTAACGTAGAGTGTAGACTGACATCGTTAGCGGGACACTTGTGCATTAGAATTTTTTTCTCTCTCTCTCTTGTATTGTATATCTGCTCCAACTTATTATTTATGCTGCAGAAAAAAAAACCATTAGAAGTGATGTTACTCTATTTATGTATATGTATTAGAAAAATGATCCTTTTCTCTCTCTCCCCATGCAGTTAGGAGCTACGCATTGATTTCAATGATGCAATAATTTATGCAAATCCTTACGCACAAAAATGATAATCACTTGAGAGGTTGATTGTGAGGATTTGAGTGGTTACAAATAAAATATCACTTGTGCTAGACCCCAGACTTGGTTGTAGAGAGGCTAAAATAATACAATTCCCTATCTCTCTCTACTCATGATAATGATGATGATGTTGATGATGAAGGAAGGGCACCAAAATTAGTTCCCGTTATCTCCCCAATAGATACATTTGTACATTTCTACAAAAATCATGTTAATGAATCTATCAAAGTAGATCAATGCTTTTAATGTGCGTGTGTCTCTGACTTTACTCTCATAACCCCAACCATCAGCCTTTTTCCTATATGTACCACTAAAGCTAAATGCAACGTGTGGACCAGAAACTCTATCTATTACAAACACACATTCAAATGACGCATAGTTCAAAGGATGAACTCAATCCTACAAATAAAAATCCAACCCACATGCTCCCTCCTTACGTATAGAGAGCATTATAGTAATAATAATTATTATTATTACAGCTAACATTTTTAAATGGCTAAATTACATAGGGTTTATCTTCCCATATGTAAACCTTGCACAAGTTAAAGGGATGCTTGTTTTAAATGACATTTTCACATTCGTAGAAAATGTCACCTCCTGGGAGAAAGCCCTGAAACAATTATTTTCCTATTCATAATACATTGAAATAAATCATTCTGTTGATCCCCATTTAATACCCCTACTTTACACTGTTGTATAAAATGGATTACATACAAACACACGCTGCACTTTTTTTCCCTGTATAAGGAACGGATATTTTGTAAATCCTGGTGTTAAGTGATGCGGAAGTACCCTTCCTATTTTATGAAAAAATGAAGATGAAGGCACTGGCCAGGTACACTAAAATG
>JAQFXU010002053.1:0-23296 GCA_034693705.1 Spatulosminthurus flaviceps
TATCTTAATTTTTTTCCAGTATCGACACCCGAAAAACAGTATGATACTATAAAATATAGTACATATGGTAGCTTTAACCTAAACTGTTAAAACAACGGACTGCTCTGCTCTGTACACGCTGGGTATTAAAAGGGAGAATTTAGAAATGCATTTTTAGAAATTATAGGTACACATACATACTTTTGCAGAGTACAAACCAAAGCCTATATATTTAGGACTATAGTATACATAAACTACTACAGTCGTACATATGCTTTACAAATTTAAGCTCCTTTGTAAGCCACAATCATGCTAGCGGCATTGGTGGAAATTACAGCGATCATTGTAAGAATGAGTGTATTATCCGCGAAATAGAAGGAGCCAACTACAACCCGAAAGGGTTGACATGACTTGATGAATTTCTGGAACCATAAATTCCGTGCATCACGTCCAAATTCTCTCCAGGACTGTAATGTTGGAACTGAGGCTTCAAACACTTGGGCCAAATGCTTGAAGATCAATTTGATGAGGAACATTTGGAACATTGCGTTGAAGAGACCTCGAGTATTTTGGAGAGCACCTGCTTGGAAAATATTCCCAATGCAGAAGATCGTGAGGAATGTCTGAGCTCCCAGGGCCCAATAACTGTAGCTGGAATTGAAGATGCATTGGAGGATGCGGAGTTCATGATAGTAGTGGTAGAGACGTTCAGAGCTTAAAATGTTGTTTCCGTCCTCGTCAGAGGCTTGCACTTTCCCTTTGCTCAAGCTAAAGTAAATAAAGTATATATCAGTCACGGCTGTTACCGTAGCTTCATATGTGAGTACGAACTTATTATGGACAACTATAGGTAAGAATAAATTTGGCCATTCAGTAAGATTCTCCAATCAAAAGGTTTTTTTAAGGGAAAGCCCTGGTTTTTAAAAATGATTCTTCTCTGTAGAATATGAGAAGGTATTTTTTAGTTCATTTCTTATGTTTTGTTTTAATTTTGATTAAATTCCTATAAAAATTTTCTGAAAAGGTTTACTTACAAAACTTCTAATTTAAACATCCAATTGATTTTAAATAATTATTTTTTAGAGTGTACGAAAGGTAGGAAGAGTAACATAATTAATTGTTACCTGAGACCCTCTATCATTGGCAACATAGCCTCCACATAGCAGATAACGGTGACGAGGTGGAAAACCGCCATGGTGTACTGTAGACACTGCAAATAGCTATGAAAAAACAAGTAACATATTCGAAGGGCTAGTGGCAGCTTCAATGGCTCCGAGGCTAATGATGTCAGAAGCAAGGGCGAGTTCGGCCGCTTCATCACTGCCATAACGTTGGCGACACCGAAGAGAATTCCCGGCACGACAACGAATGAAATTGATCGATTCACGCTTTTTTCTTGCCCTTTCTCACACTTGGTTGTGCCTATTCCGTAGTAACATAAACATACGGTCACCATTTAAAGACTACAATTGTAAGCTAATGATCTAGAGGTATTTTACCTTTTGAAGAGTCCCGATCAAATTTTTTGGTAATATTAACGAAGTTGTTGACCAGCAAGGGGAATTTATCGGAGTTGAAAAATGTACTGAGCAATCCATAGTCCATGCCAATATATGTAAAGATCAAATTTTGAACCCCAAATTTCTTTGCCAGGGGAATACTCTTATCAAAACCCAGATTCCAAGCTCGGCCTACCAGAATCAGCTGATACAAGATCATTATAACCATTTGGGTCCAATATTTAATTTGAGACCAAGTGGTTTTCCTTGCAATAAATTTTTCCTGTTTTTTATCCCATTTCCAGGAATACGGGAAAAGGTTAATGGAGCTTGTGAAAAGTATAACTTTTTTGTAGTAGTTGAATGCCGACAGGGGAAGCATTCTCCTGATGCTTTCAATTCAATCTTTTTCTCAGGCTTCAGAAAAGCAACATGTAATGGAAAATCTTGGAATCCTTGTTGTCCTGCTTCTTACCTTGGTTCAAATGGTTGAGTGGTTATAATTATGAATGTTTTGCGATAAATTGATGCGATTCGAAATTTTTTTTTACCCTCCTTTATTGCATTAGAGAACCATTAGAGAACTGAATCTTTCATCTATGTTAGATTATTGGTACTATTTGTATGGCTTTTGCATCAAGAATTAAGAAGAAATAAACAATAAATAAAGGATTAATTTTAGAACTCTCCACAATAACAACTCTTAATGGTGTTAATTAAAATTAACGAGGAAACGTGATGTAAGTTAATATCACCTACATTGAGGCACATCGTCAGATAAGTGCTGCATTTGGCTTAATCTTAATTGTTCAATAACTACTGATTGTGAGTAGAGATTAAGATTAAGGTATTCATTGAGAAAAATGACGTTCATTTGGCTTATTCATTGGTATTTACTTGTGTTGGCAAAACCAATTAAGCTAATGGGGTCTAATATTTGCACATCAACATGGATTCATACAGATATTAGACATGGGGAATTTTGAAAACAGACCCCCCTGAAAGGCAGCGTGACACATGATCGTTATTTTCATAAATAACTTACATGCAAGTGCGATTATTGACTCAATTAAGCTATGTTGTGGACGATGTTGAGGTGTTGGGAAGATTTTCCCATGGATAGTCGAAAATAAACAAAAGGTAAGTGCAAAATTGGATTCTCAATAAATGGATTGTTATACAAAATATTTCTGTATAATTTTTATCAACCAAAACTGGTACTTATAGAGTCATTTATCAAGATACATACGAGATACGTCCACAAAGACGGACTTGTATATTATATAACATTAAATACGTATGAGGAGTTATAATTTTAGTACGATTAATTAATGATACTGCAGTCTAGAAACGCTTGCTATAAAATATTTTATTTTAAATATTTCTCTATTTTTTGTTGGTATTTAATTGAATTTTTATTTTGCTCGCACAAAACATTTCATACCATGAAAAGCTTAGGCATCTTTATAAGCTACAATCATACTTCCAGCATTTGTCGAAATGAGTGCAATCATTGTTAAGATGAGTGTATTATCCGCGAAATAAAAGGAACCAACAACAACCCGAAAAGGTTGGCAAGACCTCTTAAATTTCTTGAACCAAATTTCACCCGAAATTTCCTTCCAGGACTGCAAAGTTGGAGCTGAGATTTCATACACGAGGGCCAGATGTCTGAAAATGACCTTGATCAAAATCATCTGAGCCATTGCAGCAAAAATTCCTCGGATGTTGTGTAATGCTCCGGCATGGAAAATATTAGCTGTGCAGAATACCGTGAGGAAAGTCTGACAGCCAAGGGCCCAGTAGCTGTAGCTGCCATTGAAAATCCTTTGGAGGATTCTTAGCTCGTGGTAGTAATGGTAAAGATCCGATTGACTCAAGTCCGTCTCCACTTCAACTTTACCATTTCTCATTTTTTCATTAGTGATGCTGAGAATAAAACATGAAAGGATTAAATCAGGTAAAAAATTTACGATAATTTAAAAAAAAGCTAAATACTATCTGTTTTATACCTCAGGGATTTAATCATGGGCAACACAGCATCAACATAGCAGACGACCGTCACGAGATGGAACATGGGCTTGGTATACTGAAGGAATTGGAGATAGCTATGAAAGAAGAAATAGCTGATTCGGATGATCAGAGGAATCTTCTGAGGCTCAGCCGCCAATGAGGTGAGAAGCATGAGCGAGTCAGGTCGTTTAAATGCTGCCATGAGGTTTAACACAGCAAATATGTACCCAGGGATGATAATATAGGAAATGGCTTTGCTCGTACTTTCCTTCACCTTCCCATCAGATTTCTTACCGTTCCCATCTAATTGCAATAATTAATTTCCATTTGATCTCATATAAAAAATATTAAAAAACATCAGTATTTTTTAATAACGACTCACACAGTGTATCAAATTTCCTCGGAACGTCAATGAAGCTATTGACCAGCAACGGGAATTTATCGTAATTGACCAAAGTATTCATGAATGCAAACGTCATGCCGACATAGGTGAAAATTTGACGCAGAACCCCGAACTTCTTTCCGTTTGGCACGGATTTATCGAATGCAAGATTCAAGGCTCGAATCACAAGAATCAATTGAAACAGGAGCAGAACCGCTGTTTGAGCCCAGAAAATGATTTGAGACCAAGTGGTTTTCTCCACCTTAAATTTCCGTGCCATTTTATCCCATTTCCACTTATATGGAAACAGGTTGAGAGCACCAGCAAAGAGAACAATTTTCTTGTAATATTCCAAGGCTGAATTGGAGAGCATCTTTCGAAGCTACTCGATAGTAGTCACGTATCCACAAGAAATGTTAATTCCTTCAATCCTCTCTCACACTTATGGTGAATACTTATAAGTTGATGCTTGATGGAAATTTTGTCGTATATGATTTATATTTATCCCTTTCCGTGTTTATATCATAAGGATAGTCTTTTATAATCTTAATGAGGTAGGTAAAGCGGGAAGTTATGAAATATTTGCTAAGTTTTAACTAAGTAATTTATTATGTTCATTAGAGTATTCACCCATGTAGGCTCTCATTAAGGTACTCATATCTGATGATGTTACGACCTCGCCGAAACGATACGTTGACGATGTCGATTAAGAGTTTTATGCTAGATCTGTATATCAAGATAAATGGATAAAGTATGGTGGCAGTAAATGCATATTATATTATCCAATTACCATGTAGATACTACTGTGCAAATGTTGTGCAGAACCCATTCTAACAATAGGTTCCACCTTCAAAAATAATGAGGTGTAGATAGGAAGAACTTGAGGAAGCCTTCGGCTGGTGGTTTATGCATTGAGCTTAGATGTCACCTATTGCGTCAGTGACACAAGCTCATGCCAATATTTAAAAAAAACTTGCTCAAGATGACGGAAGGGCGGGCAAAGCTAAAGTTTAATTTTATTATAACGCGTATGAGTAAATGAGTGTATGCTAGTCAAAACTTTCGATGAATTTCTTTGCAGCGAAGAGATTTTAAAAGATTTTTGCAAAACCTAATTTTAAGACCTGCAGTCCTAATTGTTGGGGCTTTTTCAGGTATAGTTTCATATTAGTTCAATGTTCTGTACATTTTTTCCATGTTTATTAAAACACCATTTTTATTTATTTAGGCAAAATTTTTGACGACAAAATATAGACTTTGTTTCGAATTTTTAATTTCAATTTGAATGCTAGAAAATTATTCCATCATTGGTGAAAATCAAAACCATCGGGAGATCAGGAGGGTAAGCAGTCACCTTGTAAAAAGGAATGACCTGCCAAAAACATCAGGTCTTCAGGTCAAACTATCATCCTCGACAACAACACACGGACGTCATACATTGTACATGCTTCTGCCATTATTTTTATTAGTATAATAGCAGAATATAGTGGCTAAGTTACATTACTTGATTAGTTTATGTTTTTATAAATTGAGCATATTTTGCTTGAAAAGCATAAATATGTCCCATGACATAATTTATTTCGCAAAACCTGCTGCTCGTCCGACCATGATTAAATCTACGGCACCTTCAAAAATGCTCTTGAGCATGGTGAGAACCATTGAGCGGTCACAGAAGTAGTAACTGCTCATGTTGACTTTCAGAGGTTTGAATGTTTTCAGAATTTTTACTACCAACTTGCAGTGCCTTTTGGACTTCCAGCTCATCAGCACATCTCTAGAGAGGTAGTGAATTTCAGAGAATTTAGTGAAAGCAACTACTAACCAAAAGAGGACGCTCGAGGCTCCCATAAAGGTTGCTGCAGCAAGAACTCCTTCCATTTGGATAGTCGAGGATACACAGTAGGTACAGATTGTGAGGTAAGACCACTTATTAACGGGTAGGACCACGTCGCTGTACATGTACATGGCTTTCCCATGAAATAATTGAAGGATTTTGAAATTTTTAATGAATTCTTTACTCGTACGGATCTCATCCGATGTGGTGTAGCTCGGGTTGTTCAAACTGCATCATGAAATTTACACGAATAAATGAATAAATTTGAAAAGAACTTACAAATTGCAAATGAAAAGCCTTATGACAGTCTAAAAAATGTCTTACTTCATTTCCTTGAGCATGTAGAGTAATCCGAAGGAATAATCGAGACCTTGAAATGCATAAAAAAATTGATTTCCATACAGAGTCAAGCAATGGAAAGTGACAACGGCGGTTTGTGTTATGTGGAATGCCCATCGGAAGGTCCAATGCGGAAAGGGTATCACTCCTGAAGGTAGAAGGGGCATATCCGGATTGGTCAATATAATAAGACCGATCAGAGCCACAATGCATAGACCGGCGTAGAAAAACGTCATCATAATGTATCCAGTCTGGTCGTGGTTCTTAGTTCTTTGACGTGCAATTTCATCAGGATGAACGTACTTTTCTGAAAATTACTGTCATTACTCATTATTCCATTTTTTTTACTTGCACAATAATTCTATTATTTTTAGAAAATTTACCTTGAAATTCTTTCATATACTGTCGGAATTCGCGGGGGAAGCGAAGCAATTCACTGCGATTTTTTATAATGGTGAACTGAAACGCAGGTGGAATAGTCAGAGCTGCAGTCATCATCACACCAAGCATATAAAATGGTGTGTAGTATTCTGGATTGTTTTTCTTTTCAAAGTACAAATACAAGGTAGATAGAGCACAATAGGCCAAATAGAAAATACCCTGAGCCATATTTCCGTACATATTGAAAGCTCGCAATTTAGATTGTGATACACGTAAGCTTTTCGTTCTTGTGTCCCAGGTGTATGGCAGGTAACCTAGAATCCAACCCATTTGAAATCCTTTGAATAAATATTTCTCCGATATTGGTCCCAACATTTTGGAGTGGTATTCCTTCTATTGAGATCACTGTATGCACCTATTAATTTGGAATTGCAAGCGACGGACTGGTTTCTGTAGCGAATCGGCTTCAAATGAGCCTTGGAGATCATTACCTTGCGTCTACTTTATTCTCGATTGCTTTAAACTCAAGAGTATTTCCAAATAGTTGATATGGAAAATTTTTAGGAGACATTGTAAATCCCTCTAAAAAATTGGTATCATAGGTAGTTTTGCCGTTAGCTTCCATCGGGTTTTCCCTGGTGCTTTCTTCCTTAATTATTTATTTTCTTATTATGTATACTTTTACCTATTTGTCCTATTGAACTTACGTAATTGTTGAAAATAGGATGGATATTTGTAAGTTTGTGTTTTTTCTAAATTAATACATACTCATGTAAAAAACATACTACATCGCAAAAGATTAGTCTCTTCTAATCAACTGAAATGTTTTTACTGTATTTAAATTACATGTTGTGCAATGCTAGCAATGCTGCACCATGACCATTTTGCCATTCTAGCTTTTTTGCCTTCGGTTTAATATGACAAAGTGGCTGAAGCAATGTCTGAACATGTTTTTCTTCCAACATCTACGCTTGGTCCCAAAATTACATGGTAAAATAATAAAAGAAATTAATTTTCTTAAGCAAAGTTTTAAGGTACCTATTGTTCGATTTTTTATAAGTTAAAATATTTAGCAGGCAACGTCAATGGCTTTTAGTAAAACTTTCTGATCCCTATTTGGTCTAACCCAAACGTTTGCCTGTTGATAAAAATTACAAAAAGCTACTATATATAGTATAAAAATAGGATGAAATATTGAAGATTTGTGAACATTTAGGTTAGGATATTGTCCTAGTTTAGTCTTATCCCTATTTAGTTTTAATTTAATAGTAATAAGAAGTCCCCCTACTTCAATTTTTTTGTACGCGGTTATTGCACTGTCAGATTTCTCAAATCTCAAAATCTTATCCTCAAAGATTTTCTCGGGATATCATTATTATAAAGACCTTTGCATTTCAATATTAATAAGTCGTTTTTTATTTTGTCGCCATATTATCAAACAGCGTCGAAATTAAGTTTTGACTAACAAGCCTGTTAGTAGTTAAGTTAACTAGCCTGTTATATTCATCTAAACGTGAATTATGAAAAATAAAATTCTACTTTGCTCTAAAAGAATGAGCCTCTGTCAAAACTGTATTTGTGTAATGATTTATTCAGCATTATTTATTTCCATTTGTGATTATAGAAGCTTATTGAGCAAGTAGCATAAATTAGCAACATGATGTATTACATAATTTAACTTAAACCACGAAAATTTTAAATTAGTTTCCCGAAATTGCAACTTCAAATCTAGAAATTGTCTAATTTCCCCCCAATTTGTTCATTCAAAATTATCTACAAGTATTCATGCACCCTTATAGGTCACTATCATATTGACGGAATTGACGAAAATGACCGAAAGCATTCCAAGGACCAATGTGTAGTCAGCGTAGTACAAGGGCCCCACAGAAATTCGAAAAGGGCGACATGCCATCCGGAACTTGTTAAACCAAAGGTTTGAGCGGCCGCTATCCTTCCAAGAATGAAGGGTTTCCGTTGAAGACTCATACACATGCGCCATCTGCTTGAATATAACACATCCCAGAAGGATCAAAATCGATCCAGCAAAGATACCCCGTCGATTTCCAAGTGCTACCGCTTGGAAGATATTTGCAATGGAAAATCCTATGATGTAGACTTGGGCTGCAAGTGCCCAGAAGCTGTAGCTACGGTTGTAAATCCTCTGTACGCATGTCAGTTGATGATAAGCGTGGTAGATGTCATCGTTTTTGAGGGAATTGGCGGGAGTTTTTCTATTTCCCTCAAGACGGCTGAAACTAAAGAAAAAATGGAATGAAATGTAGAGAGGATTGTAATAAAAATTATTATGAAACCCTGAATTATTATATCTCTACCTCAATCCTCCGATCATAGGCAAAATGGCTTCTACGTAGCATATAACTGTAGTAATGTGGAAAATTGCCATACCATATTGCATGCAATTCAGATAGCCATGAAATGCAGCGTATGATAGTTTGACAAAAGTTGGGAGTTTCCGTGGTTCTGATGCCAGGGACGTCAGAAATAATGGCGCTTCAGGTCTCCTGATAGCTCCGAGGATGTTGAACATAGGAAATACAATGCCTGGTATTACACAAATTGAAAGAATACGGCTCACTTTATCCTTCGTCTCACTAGATCCCGAGGATTTGAGTTTCGAATCTGAAATATGTAAATGCATTATAATGGGTGAACTTTAAGAGTGTTCTAAATTTTACACTGAATTTTTATAATTTACCTCCAAATTTGTTAGTGACTTGAACGAAACTGTTTATTAACAGGGGTAACATGTCGCCATTTAGCATTGTATTCAGACAGTGGTAATTCAAGGCTATGAAGGATAAAATCAAATATTGAGGACCAAATTTTTTGGTTAATTCAATGTTTGGGTTTTCTTTCAATGACCAGAATCGACTGAACATGAAAATTTCATAGAGTACCAAGCAGAGATTTTGGGTCCAATATTTTATTTGAGACCATAGGGTTTTCCTTGCAATGAATTTTTGTTGTTTCTTGTCCCATTTCCAACTATAAGGAAATAGGTTGAGGGAACTTGCAACTAAAACCAACCTTTTGTAGTAACGAAAAGCTCGTTGAGGCAACATGACTTCTGAGACTATGAGGTCTTCATCCTTAAAGACTCTGACTAAATGTTGGATGGAAAGTAAAATTGGGGCTTCTTTTATTAATGAATGATTCTAATGATGCTATCGTTGTTTACTTCGTTGGCAATTAAGTAGACTTTAGTAGGGTCGCACTGAAATGCGAATTTTAATAATTATTTACAAGACCCCGCTTTTGGGGTCCCATATTTACCACTGTTTGATATGTGAAAATCCTTAATGTATCGACGATATCACCAGTCCGTGTAACTGGACATAAGTTTGTCATTAAAGCTTCAAAAGGCGCGTGGCATTTTACATATTTAACAGCAGGCATTAATGGAATTTGTTATTCTGAGAATGACCGCGTGGGGGAATAAAGTGCAGTATCTGATTACATGACGCACGTTAATGGAATTTATACGGATGAGTAATTCCACGAGGAATACGTAATGAGAGAGCGTGCATAGATATAGAGATAAAATGAGATGATACTACGTGTAGTATAATTACATAAAACGTTAGAAATATACGACAGCATTAGCATTTCCGGAAAAAGTTGAATAAATTAGGAATTATATCAAAAACAACATTTTTTGCCTATGAACCAAGGGACTAATTTTACTTAATATATAGATTATGTGATTACACAATTGATTCATGGAAACTTGTAACATCAAGTTTCCTTGATTCTCCGGATTGTTTAAAATTCGGAGTAATAGCCGAATTATGAGGAGAACTGAAAAGGTATTTTTTGGGATCATGATATGACAAAACTCGATTTTACTAATGCATTTTTAATAAGAAGTTCGCAACGAATTTGGTGCCATACAAAATTGAAACATTTTTCGGCTTGTTCCGGTCCAGTACGGCAGAAATGGAATTTCCTACCTTTCTCATCCCATGACCAAGTAATATATGTATAGGTTGAGAGATCCGGTGAACCATTATTAATGGACGGAGAAAAACAGCAATCAATTGGACGGTGTTACAACGTAATCAGACCATTTCATTAGCCTTCTATAATGTAGAGAACAAACAATTGGTTTCAGCTACTTCGTAAGTGTAGGATATGCCATCAAATATGAAGAACAATGTATCGTCGGGTATAAAGTTCAAAAGGCGCTATATGCTGAAATCGCTTATACGGGATTTAGCATGTACTACCATGCATAAGCGATTTCTGCATATAGCGCCTTTTGGACTTTACCCGACGACATGCTACGGGTAACGTAGGAAGTTACGAGCCTTTTTGAAAATGATTCCTCCGGCAAATGCAGTAGTCAGATATTAGTTTGGGTAATAAGTAGAACTAGGAATGGTCTGTGGTAGCTATTTGTAGGTTAAGTAGGTTTGAATATGAGTGAAAGTCAGTCTCTTTGTGTAAGAGTAAGTATATATGATCTGCTTTGAGCCGACTTTTGGTAACTCAACCTAGCTGCGGTTGGTTAGGACTAGAGAGGAAGGATGGAAGTTTGAAAAAAAACATATATAAAAGGACTCTTGCTGGTGTGGTAAAATTACAGCCTCACATATCTATAACCAGGGCACGACGTCACTTATAAAGAAACATGGAAGTGGGCTAGGACTAGGACGACGACAAGAATCAGAATTTTATTACGTGATGGTGTGGTACATCCCGTGGTTTCTGCTGTTCTTCCTCCTCACAAACTCGTACGTGATTGAATTAACGACAGCGCAACGTTTTGTTCCGACACAATGGAAGAAAGGAGATATTATCATGTGTTGTGTGTGGACCAGGAGAGGAAAGAGAGGCCCAGAGATGAGAGTTCTCCGACTCGTTCAGTTCACTCAGATCTGCGTACAGGAAAAGGCTTTTTGGAGGGAAGGAAAAGATGGAATAAAATGCTTCACTCCAATATTTTAGGGACTTATTGTTGGGATAGAAACTTCACATATAGCTACTATAGGGTACTATTCTGCCAAAGATTAAACAACCATAGCTTTATGTTAACTTGACTACATGTCGACTAATGGTTTTTTTACAAATTACGACAACACGTCAACATTCTCATGAAAACTATATCATGGTGACTATTACACGGACAGATGAGTTCTATAGGTATTGCCAACACGTAGCATGTCCTGGTTTTAAAAAGACCATCCAAATCTTTAATAGTTTTTCAACGTGCTTCCTCTTACTCCCGCTCTCTAGTACCGTTGCTCTTATCAAATCATGATATTGTCAAGTCCTTTATTATTTCTTTTACGAGAGGTTTAATTGCGCGTTAATTACCTTCCTGGCTTTTCCACCCCTCGTCAACCTCTTCCCCATGTATATTTATAACCTACGAACATATATTTATTATTCTAATGAAGCGTCAACATCAACCAACTTATACCAACAAAACTTGTATACATAACTATACTGAACTTACTATTCTATGCAAACATAAAAGACGGGACAGATAATCCTTCCCACACTAAATTCAAGCAAGGTGGAGGGAGAGAGAAGAGGCTGGGAAATATGTAAACCATGGCTTATACAATTGCCTGCTTGCTTCATTCTAAAAATGAGTTTTTCCAACATATATTTCTTGCAAACTAGAACTACGGAAGACCGAAGAAGGCCTTGAAGTTGGTAATATTTGGCTATGTATAGAGGAGAGTAGCCAGTAAAATTGGAGACAGTTCTTGAAATGGAAATCACTGTATTTATAGTTGTGCAAATAAACGGCTTGACTTGCCCTAAATTCTCTTGTTTGTGACACTTTAAAAGCAGGGAAGGAAGGGTAAAGCGGGAAGAATACAAAGGAGAGAGGAAGTATGAGGGCCGCAATGTACTAAAATCTTTTGCATCAGCTAGTTACACACGTACCTTCCTGCATACAAATGACATGCAATTTTTCAGGAAGGGCCTACAGTGCATAGTGACTCCGTGTCCTATGTGGAAAGAGAGTGCTGGGTGGGTTGGAATTCCTGGAAAGTCAGTTCTAACTTTTGCGGACATCTATGTGTATAGTTATTCTGAGGTAGTGGCGACACCCAAAGGCAAGCAGATGCAAAGGTGTACACAGACTTTGTTGCTGCGTGAAATGTCGAAATAATGAAGCCCAATTAAGCAGTAAATCAAGCCTTGTAACTGTGGGGCAGTACAGAGACTTAAGACGTTCTCCTTGTTTACTTAAGTTGTGGAATAGGCTTCAGTACACCAAAGATAACATTGCAAACATTTATTTTGGTTTGAGAGGAGAGGGCAAGATAATATAAGGAACATATTGGAGTCCACAACTATTTGGCTATGAGAGAGGAATAAGAGAATTACATGTCAGTCTGTCTATTAAGTATAGAGTTGGTACGGTTGGGGGAAATGTATGAGTTGGAGTGATAAGTATACAAGTATATGAAGGAAGAAAAGTATGGAGCATGTGTTTACTATGGGTTTGCCTGCTGCCCTGCATTATTTGTTTTGGCCGAAGGTGGAATGGATGAAGTTGGTGAAAAGGGAGACGGGATTAGGGATAAGATTTGTTTTGTTTTCGGTTTACGATGTGGGCTCTTTGAGAGCATGGACAAACACATGGGTTTGGGAAGGGAAACAAAACGGAGAGCATGAGAGAGGACGAGGAGCGAGCGGACACCCAAGCCTATACGTCATCATCATGTTTTACTTCACCAATGCTTTTGGCTCTTTCACAGGACTTTCTAATCCGTAAGTACGAAGTGCACCACAATTCAACAGTGATCTTGATAGATTGCGCTTCGGGCTCTGTTATTAATTTCAACGGAATGCAGAAGATCTTAGACGACCCCAAGGGAATTGATTTCCCTTTTAAACACCGTCCTTATACTCAGATTTTGAGCTCACGCCTCTTGATCACTTCCAATGACAAAAGTAACTACTCAACTTCCAAGTCTACCACCGTCAGCTCTGATTCCCATAACTTCCCACTCTCTAACCCGGACTTGCCGGTGGGAACGGAAGGAGACCCCAAGTCAACGACGAGTGCCATGACTTCAAGTGTGAACGTAACCACAGCCACTACTAACCTCATCCCACACTCTCATCCAAATAAAAATGACTTCAAAGGATTCTTTTTTGGAGCGTACTGGGTGAGTAATTAGCCTAGATTCCTCTCCCTCATACATTTCATCTGACAGAGGAGAGTTCACTCCAATTTCCTCATTTCAAACCTAATTATGTATGATGAGGCTTCAATGCCTTTCAATCAGACTCAACTCATGTTTTTGAAGTGACTCTCTCTCTCACCTTCTCACTCCAACATACTCATTTTCTCAGCATCACATTCAGTGTTTACTTATCGGTAATAATTTGCTCATTCTCTTTCTCTTACTCAAATATACAATATACATACTTGATTTTCCCCCAACTTTCACATATGCTATTGTATTATTTCTCCTTAAAATTCTTTCACGCTCAGCTCTCAGTCCCTCCTTAGTTTTACTACTACCCTTCCTTTCCCATTCCTAATGTTTTCTTGCTTACTTTTCCATGCGTGACTGTTCAAAAATTTAGGTTATTATTTCCTACCCACCTTCCACACGTATATGCTCCATTCGGGAGGAAGAAGAAACCTACTTTCGTTCCAGTAACTATTTACCTTGGATTTCAGTGTCCTCCGTGCCGAACCTTTTCCACCTGCTTGATTGAAGTCTACAATAATGTACGGAAGCAAGGAAAGGATTTCCAAATAGTGTTTATCAGCTCTGACAGGTAAACAATTTCCTTAGCCTTCTCTCTCTTTCTCTAAGTAAGAAAGTGTCGACTATTCCTATAGGATTCTTTTTTCCTTGGAGGTAATTCCAACTAATCCATATGTTTCTCTGGGTTGTAATTCCAAAAGGATACAATGCAAGTTGTAATACATGTCTAGCCATGTGATGAGAGCCTCAAGAGAATTTCTCATTATCCTTCGAACAAACTATATGTGGAACTTGGAAGGACACATGCACAACATGAGCAAAGGAATATAGAAGATGAAAGTTTTAGCACATGTATACAGTTTAGCTTAAAGTGCTTATTGAAATAAAACACGCGAGATGAAAAGAGGGAGAGAGAGAGGGATATTGAAAAAGATGGTGGATCTCTGAGTTTGCGACAGAGTCTTGTAAAAAGAAAAGAAAAGTTATTTCCGATTCCTTAATTTCAAGTAACTTGAGAAACGGAGTGATGAGATATCTGAGAATCACATGGATAAGTTGGCGTCGACATGTATCCCTTCATAATACTCCCTCTGCCCTAGTTCCTTAATATGTCCATAGAAATGAGCAAAAAAGTAATAATTGGACCGTTTTTGTTGTGTTAGAAACTATAGACATGCGTAGATTCATATTCGAATTTTAGATGCGTGTACAGTACATCATTGTACGTATAGATGCACTTAGGGATGCTTACAATAGAGTACGAAAAAAACTAAAGGACAAAATGGCAAATGTTCTTTTCAATGATGCTGGGTTGCATTGCATTTGTCCTTTGAGTTGCCATCAATAGATAGATTTGGAATTGAATTCCAGCTTATATGTATATACATATGTATACTATAAAATTACCATGGTAGATTTGTAGTGAAAATGTATGTATTTATGGAAGCATTATGGGGATATTTCATGAGTTGAAATGGAAAAGGGAATACTTATGCACGTACGTGAGCAATTCCGTCCTTGGTTCTTTTTTTCACTCTCTTTTTGCATAACCCAATACGTTTCTTTTGATCTCGTAACATTCTTCTTACTCATTCTTTGAACCAATCATTCATCAAGATGTGGTACGTCTTTGAATTTTCATTTCATCAGCAATTCTCCTGAGAGAAAAGAGAAAGTTTCAAGACTTTCTCTAGTTTTTCCTCACACCCTCTTCCTCCTCTTCTTACAGCTGTCTTTTCAATCTTGACAATTAGGACCTAGAAAAATTTCCATAAATTTTCCTTCTACTTCTCTTTCCAATCCTGATGCACACACACTCACAATATTCAACTTTTCCCATATCCTCGGAATACTTGCTCCATCCCAACTCTCTCAATATGTGGATTCGTGCTGAGAAGAGTTGAAGTGAATGGGGAAGGATATAGAGGGAAATGTGGATGTTCTATGGTCACATAAAATACTACATGGTGTGTCTGTCGTCGTGAGGGAAAGAGTTTGATGTTAACAAGTCAAAAGGTTCGGAACGGAGGAGTTATCTTCTAATTGTATGTCAAAAAGTAAGGAAGGAAAAGAATCTTTTTCTGCTGAGGAGATGAATTGTATGGAATCATATGTGGGTTCCACTGCATTCCCCTTCATACCTAATGTGACTCATATTTCACCTAACTTGTGTATAGATTGGCTCTGAGGCTCAGTGACAATGCCTAGAATTGAATAAATGTTCCCAGAATTTTCCTCAAGACGATGGTTAGAGTTTGACAAGTCCAAAAAGTGTGGTGTGTATGTGAGAGAAAGAGAGGAAGAAAGAGAAAGGAGGAATAAAATTGCAAACTCATGCATTAAATTATTTAAACGAGTTCTCATCGATGATGTTTGCTCAAGTATTCACAATAATAAGTTGATTCCAAGTCCCTTGGAATTATAATAGAAAAGGCATGCTTATCACCTCCATCCATACCAAAGGACAAAGTTCCGGGGTGCATACATTGATGAGAGAGAAATTATTGAAAGCGAAGGAATCTTATTATTTTCCTTTGGTTTTCACTTGTCTCCCAGGCTGGCAGGTATAGTTCTTGAGGGGAGCAAGAAAGTATTGGAAGTAAAATAGTTTGTGTCGGAGTTCAAGGAAAGCTGATTAATATGAACTGGGAGAGAAAAAAAGCTACCTCAAAATGATCACACTAATTTATTCTGTAAAAGGAAGTGTCTACTTTCTATAGGATTTTATAGTTGAAGAAGTTTGTGAAATGGAATTTGATGTAAACCTGTTTTATGTTTGGGATGTCCCCTTTTATTCTTATAGGAGCAAGGAATCATTCGAGCGGTTTTTCTCATCTATGCCCTGGCTGGCCGTACCTTATGAGGATGAAAAAAGGCGGCAGGAACTCACAGAATGCTTCAATGTCAAAGCTATACCTTCGCTCATTATCGTCGACGACCAAACTGAAAAGATAATAACAGCAGAGGGTCGGCTGGAAATCAACGAAGATTTAGAAGCTTTAGTAAGCTCCTCCAAGCCAGCATGCTTCCATAAATCTTTCCTCCCTTCACTAATGTAATTTGCAAAACGAGTATGCACGAAAGTCTCGTATCGTTTTGTTTGTCTTGCGACAGGGCCCCTTTCAAATGTGAAGTAAGATGGGTATTTACATGTATGTAGCTCACTGGCTTCAAATCCTCCCTTCTCAGCTTGATATCTCCTCTCCAAGCTACCTACCTCCTTCCTTTCCTCATTCTAGTACCTTATTAAATGTAAGCTAAATCATGTGCATCCCGACAGGTTGTGAAGGCTTTCTAGCCGAGTTTGATATGACTTCGGAGCAATGGAAAATATGTAGGTATACTTTCTCCCAACTGCTTTCTCCCCTCCCAAATACGAATGCAGGTTATTATTTTATTTTTGTTGTCACTGTAATGCCCCTGGGCTTAACACCGCCCTCCTTCTTATGTTGTCTGCTTCATCTACCTATAGCTATTATCTATGTATCTATATGTAGTAAATAGTCAAATTTCATAGAGAATTTTAACAAGGGAGAAAAACAACAAGGGTGATTGCTAATTTGCTCCAATCAAATTACAGGATTTCCCATGGTACCCGAAACTTGTGGAAGAACTCAAGGAACGCCATTCCCCTTTCTTAAACTCCACACTAAGCATAATTTATTTTCTGGGTAAGTTCTTTTCCTATGTTATTTGCTTGATCCAGCGCTTGTGAGAGAGCATTTGTTTGCTTGGCACATTCCTCACCAAAGAGTATCTTTTAATTTCGCTTGAAAAGATACTTCCTAAAGGAAGAAAAGTAGAGCCTTCCTATACTCATCCTCTCATTGCTTGGTAAATAATTACCAGAGGTTAGTTCACATTCACCGACGTTGATACACTATAATATATACCCTTTAAATGATTTGAACAGGAGAGGATGATAATGAATTTGAAAATGCCGAAGGAATTTTCCTCCCCATTGCTAGTCAGATGGTCAATTCGGACATGGCGGAGGCCTTCCAGCCTAAATTCTTTATTGGAACAGATGTAAGTTAGTGTTTTGGTAGATAATGTAAAAAATATATAAGTGTGAGGATACGAGCACGTGCATACGGAGATAAATAACATTTAAAGGTGGAGAAAGGTTTTGGTAGATTATCAAATTTGGAGTGAAAGGAAAGTAGTTAATAGATTATTTTATTAGGTTTCCAATGCTCAGCTTATGAATTGTTACAAAGCACTTTTTATTGAATGGGAAGTGATGCAATTAGTTGAATGAATTTGTATGAAAGTCATTGAAAAATTAGCTTAAATAATAATAAATAAAAGTGTGAACCCGTGTATGTTGAGACTGGTTTTGAAAGCATTACATTATAATGACCAGCAGGTCCAATGAGTAGATGCCATTTAATGGGTCCATCCATTTGAAAGATGGGAGTGTAGATGTAGAAACTAACCATTAAACCGATATTTCAAGCTGAGAATACCACAAGCGATTTGGAGATTTGCTCGAAAATCAAATTCAACTCTGAGCCAAAGGAATGCTCTTACCCATTCAGGGAGAATATACATATTTACTATCCAAGCTTGGATTTACAATCCTTCCCTTTAGCAAGGATAGAATTTTTTACTCGTTGCATTAAAGTCAAACTAGAGCTAAGCCAACCGCATTAAAAGGGGCTACTAGGACCGCCCCATCTGTCAGCCGTGCCTGACTCGACAGCAAATAATCTCTTGGAAATTGTGTAGAGAATTGCTGTGATGCTTTTAGTATACAGGTAATAACTTTATTGGGAATCGAATTGAACGAAATGTAAGAGGATTGATATTGGCTGATGGATGAGAAACAAAAAAAGGAGAGGATCGTTGGAAAATGAACTCGGGACTCTTGGGAGTAAAGCACTGATGGCTTTAATTTGATCATTTAGTTATTTTGCAAATGTTTGAGATAGACCTAAACTGAATAATGTCAATTGGTTTTGTTTTTTTTTGCTGTTCAAAACGTTCCGCGGATATTGTGCTTTTATTGTTCAAAATTTTTTCATTTACATTGTTCAGAGGAAATTAGCACTTGGGAAACGTAATGATTGTATACTAATCGCGTATGATTTAAATTAATTGTAATTTATACATCATTCCAAAACAAAATTAAATTAGATTCTTCTATTATGAATATTCTGATCGATTTGGTTTTGTTATTGTTCAGACCTCAAGCTGGAGATTTAATTGCTATTGTTGTTCAGTTCTTGAAAATGTTAAAGACGTTGGTGCAATTGTGTTCAACGTGCAATGGGCTGAACAAAACAAAACTGAACAATATTACAGCCCTAGCGATGGTCATAGTATCGGGTTGATTAACAAGACCAAGATTTTTTTATTATTATTTTCGCTATAGGGGCACCCATATAGCTTCTGGTCGAGCTATTGGATTTTTTAATTATTCTTGCAAGTGATTATAAGCCACTTCGAATTATTTTAAAATTTAAGGACATTTTCCCCAATATGTTTCAACGCATGTTTTAGCTCAAGGTGTGCTAGATGGAAATTAATACACGTAGAATCTCAAAATTAAAATAGGAACATAAAGGGTTAACACAATATACAAATTCGTCGATATTTTTACTTCATTAAAAATTTGTTCAACTTTTAACGAAATTAAATTACCAGCCTGAATGTCTATTAAAACATGTTTGGAGAAGATTTACCCCACTTTACCCTAAATTAGGAAGTTCTTCCGGTGATGCATCCCCTGAAATACCGTCAATTCGCTAATCGAGGATTTCAATAGCTTTGAATTTTATAGATGCTAGCAAACCAAAAGATTTCAAATTAAGGCCAGAAACATGTAGGGAAGTTTTGCATCCCGATTTATTTGATGTGCGTCTATTTTATATTCATATTCAACTTTATTTTACGTGATATTCCCGAATCAGTACATAAATGACTGTTCTCCCTCCGGTATCACGTTAAAGTTTATAGAAAAAAGCACAATAAATTTTGTAGGTTGCCAATCAAATAATATATCTATTTGCATAATCTCCTATCCAAAAGCCAGTCAGTAATAATTCTTTTGAATTTACCTAAAAATTTAGTACCTTTGGCAGTAATGGGTATTTCATTCCAAATTTTTGCCGCTTGGTAAAATATTGATTTTTTAAATAATGTAGTTCTATGTCTGTGCAAAACTAATTGTTTAGTTCTGGAGGAGGGTAAGAATTCGAATTCATTATGTATTTCAGCAATACTTGATGTCCTTATGGATTTAAAAGCAAACTCAAGTTTTTTTGAAAAAAAAATTTTTCAAAAAAAAGATTTATTTGAAAAATGCCTCAGGTTATTTTAGCTCCAGTACCCTCAATTAAAAGTAAGTTTCGCAAATTGGCAATGGGAGCCGCATTCCGAAATGCTGTTCTTATCGCCCCCATTACATGTAGTCATGTGTAGTGATCAATGATGAATTATTGACCGTTGAAATTTGAGATAAACTAAAATAGCGCTTTCCGGAACTAGACAAAATTCAATGGAGTATCAATTCAAGGAAGAATTCCTTCTGGAATTAGGTCGACAATTGCACCAAAAATTATCTTGTTTATAATTCGTTCGTGATTGAATCCCTTTTAATCATCCTCAAAATATACTCGTTTTTGCCCCGAAATACCTGCCAACGCTTGTACGCCTTAAATAATCCTAAATTCATCCAAAACGTAAATGGAGAGGCACAAACAGGAAAATTGAAGGCACAAATCTAATGTTATAAATAGTGTACACCCGAGTTTAACATCACAATAATGATGATTGAAAATTAGGTAGAATTAAAAACAAAAATATCAACTGATTTTTTAAATTTTGCCGTGTAAAAACGTAAATAATAATAAAAATTCAGGTTTTCAAGTCAACGGCAGCAAGCGTAGTATTATTATAATAATTTTTAAAGAGCGGGAGTAGTGGCATTTCTGTTGATAAGCCAGACAAAATCTTTGAATGGTTCGTAATAAGACGCACATGAAAATCCATACGCAGGAATAATTTGGTAATACTTTTTTTTATCCGTTTTGCAGTCCGAATTATCAGAGTCACTTCGCCAATTCTTAGATTTGGACGAGAATACTTCCACCATTGTCATCCTTGATATGCCCCATTTGAGATACTTTACGCTAGCCGCTTCTGAAGTACACAACGACCGTGAGATGCTCGACTACATTCAGAAATTTCAAAATTCTCAACTTCAAGTTTCCCAGATCATTGGGCAGGGGGCCCGTCTAGGACCCATTCAAAATACATAGATGCTTTTATAACTTTTTTACCGCCCGTTTCAACGGTGCTCTATGGCTTTTCACTTGGAAATTAAATAACGTTCGTTTTCATTATAGTAATAATTCAACTTTTTAAATGTATTCCACTCTTGATCAATTTTTACACTGCAACATTATATTCTAAAAAAGAAGACGTGGAATAAAAACTATAAAACCTCCGTGGCAGTAATCAAATTTGATATTAGTATTTATTTTACAGCACAACAAGAATTATAACAACGATTCAAAGGATGAATCCACAAGACAGACAATGAAACACACAGTATCTCTCAACGTCCACAGAATACCAGTGTGGCAGAAGAAACGACACCCTTTTTCGAAGCTACGTCGGACGAAAGTTTTCGATACTTCAATAAAAATGTCATCAATAATTATTTTGTTACTCTTAAAAAATACATTGCTCGACACTCCACAAAGATAAGTGGAAGCCCGCCCGCTGAATGAAGTCAAACTCACTTTAACGAGTGGTTTCCAAAACAGATATTTTAATAATACCGATCCTTCGTCACAGCTTCATTACCAGGGTATGCATACTAAACAACCGAAAGGATCACATTAACACATTTTAATACCATGGTAGTGTTATACAATTTCTTACTGGATTTATTATCATATTATGTACGATCATCACTGAAAGTTGCAAATATTGACTACCTCGAGGAAAAAACTTTACTAATAAAATTTTTTCATCTGCATCCATGACTTTAGGTATCTAAAGCTATAACGTTTCTATGGTCGCATAAAAATGTCATTCAAGTGTTGAAAATTTACCCTAGCAAAGTTACAAGACACCCTCTTGTAAGGAATGCGTCACTAGGTCTACCTATGTTACCTAGTCCTCAAAAGAACCTTAGAAAAGATACGAAAACGCAACAAACGTTTGGAAAGCATTCTTCACGCTATAGATCTTCCATGACCGATTTTTAGCTTTTTAAAACTCGGGAAAACATTGAATGGGTGCCAGCTTACTTAGCAGCTGGAGCGTGAGATTTCATTCATTTGATAGTACTAAAATATGTCGTCGCTTCAGAGGCAAGACTCTAAAGCTGGTTTTGCACAGGCTTTTCTCAGCGATTCGCCAAGCGACGCGACTTCCGAATAAAAAAAGTTCAGTAGCTCGCTTGACAAGCCGCAAGAATGATTCTGAAGAAAATCGCTTTGAATGCGTATAACCCTCCTATTTGAGTCAATGGCAAGGGTTTCAAAGCCAGCGACTTCAGGAAAACCTCCCAACATTAGTTTACTCGAGAAATCGCGGTCGAAGTCGCTAGGTTGAGCGATGATATCTACGGTCTGCAGATATCTGCGGCAGCGACTATGCAAATATGAATTCGACTGCGACTTTAGTACAAAGTCGTAGTTGTAAAGCGACTTTAGTACAAAGTCGCAATCGTTAAGCGACTAATTTTAGGGCTATGCGAAACCAGCTTAACGACTTGCTTGTCAGCATTTATACATAAACGAGCCAATAATTATTATTGCTGTGAAATCAATTCTTTAGTCTTATTATGTATTCGTTGTGACGTTCGAGCCTACCTTTTTTAAATTGTACAATAATGGATATAATCTTGATTTGATCATTTAAAGAAATTTAATGTGATAAATTTCCGGGCAATTTGGGTTAATATTTAAAAGTAGCCGATTTATGGTAAAAGGGGGTCTGAGCTGATTGAACCAAACCAAAAATAATTGAACCGAAATATTTTTCACCCAAACCATTTGAACCAAAATATTTTTCACCCAAACCATTTGAACCAAAATATTTTTCACCCAAAATAATTTGAACCAAAATGTTTTTCACCCATATCAATTTGAACCAAAATATTTTTCACACAAGAGAATTTGAACCAAAATATTTTTCATCCAAAACAATGTGAACCAAAATATTTTTTACACATGAGAATTTGAACCAATACATTTTTCACCCAAAATAAGTTGAACCAAATAATTTTTCAAACAAAACATTTGCCAACAGAAATAAGCGATTTTTACACCATCTAAAAATATTAAACTTATATAGCAGCCATTTTGCCTTTCCCCTAGTTTTCAATAGACTTTGTGCATAAATGGTGTAAATGAATGCCAAAATCGGTTTCATTCGACCACGATTTATTCATTGCCCTATTATCTTAGCTCAAAGATGGTAACGAACAATCTATACCTTCTATTTAAATGGGCCGAGTCGTCTTGGTTCGTTCGTCGTTCGTTCGTTCGTTCGTTCAATCAACAGCACTTTTTTACATAGACAATAATAATAATAATAATAATATAATAGTAATAAGTAATAATAATTAGTCCCTTTAAAATGAACAACTTTTTTACGTAGATAATAATAGTAATAATATAATAGTAATAAGTAACATCCCCTT